>JAWNKV010000340.1:0-48553 GCA_035041805.1 Amiota mariae | reverse complement strand
TATTCCTAGGAAACGACCTAGCTCCGAAATTGTTTGCGGTTGGGCGTACTCTGTGATCGCTTTTACCCGATGTTCAGGAGGCTTAATGCCACTACTGTTAACTGTAAAATTCAGAAATGTTACTTCAGACATCTCAAATTTACACTTTTATTAATGCTGAGGCTGTTTAGTACATCCTTAACATGTTGTTTATGCTCTGCAGCTGAATTTGGATTTGAATAATAAGGATGTCGTCAATGTAGCAGAACACATAGTCGACTCCTCGAAAAAGCTGGTCCATAAAACGCTGGAATGTCTGCGTGGCATTTTTGAGTCCGAATGGCATTTTTAAAAATTCAATTAACCCAAACGGTGTGCATACTGCTGTTTTTTCGACGTTCTCTGGGGCCATCGGTATTTGGTAGTATGCTCGTTCTAGATCTAACGTCTTGAAGATTCGTTTGCCATGTAGACGGTCAGCAAAGTCGTGGATGTGCGGAACCGGGTAACGATCAGAAACTGTTATCGCATTGAGCTTGCGATAGTCGCCACATGCTCGCCAACCTCCATTAGCCTTAGCCACCATGTGTAGCGGGCTGGCCCAAGGACTTTTAGAGTAGCGGCAGATTTTACTGTCGATTGATTGATTTGTGATTTTGCCGCTGCAAGTTTTTCATCCATCAACCTCCTTGGGCGATAAGCTACTGGTGCACCCGTTGTTATAATATGGTGGCGAACTGTATGGGTTTGTGTGTCACCCACTGTGGTCGTGTCTACAGAACCCGTACTTATCTCGCTAGAAGTGTGCTGCACTGGTGTGTTAATCAAGTTGACAATATCTTGCGAGTTTGTTGGGGCACTGCTACTTGACATAGTTAGACGTTGTCGTTTGATGTCGATAATCAACTGGAACCAGGAAATCAGCGCCAATTATCGCTGTTTGTACATCGGCCACGATGAATGACCATTTCAACGTACGACCCAGATCTATGTCGAGTTCTAGGACACACTTGCCGTAAGTTTGTATTAACGTTTGATTCGCGGGATACAACTGCCTTTTGTGAGTTTTCGCGGTATTGTGGTGCTAGGTACAACTGAGACCACCGAACCCGAATCGACGAGAAAGATTTGATGAGTTTTCTGATCTTGAATGTGTAGTCGGTGGTCGTGGTTTCCTTCTGGGTTAAAGGAACTGTTGCTGGTCGTAGAGATGCTAACGCCTACCAACTGAGTCAACGGCAGCAACTTTAGTTTAACTGTTTATATCGTTTGCAATTTGGCTGGCACTTGCGTGCACTGTCACCAAATTTCTTGTGGTAATAGCAAAGCGATTCGCCACCGTTTCCCTCGGTACTTCTTGGATTTACTGTGAGTGTAGGTTTAGGTTGATTTGTTTTGCGCAGATTGTCTTGAAGCATATCGACTTTCTGTGAGAGTGTGCAAAGCGGAAGCGATATCTGCTATGTTAGATTGGCTGCTGCTAACCGCATCTACGTCATGTTGTTTCTAATGAGCAGCTTTAGTCTGCGTAGACATCACGTATGTTGACCCCGCGGCACTGTTCTCAAGCATCTTATCCGCAATCTTTGCCAGCTTGCTGAAATCACTTTCTTGACAAACGGAAATGACCGGCCGAATTGACATCGGTAACTCTCCGAAAAAGAGGCTGCGTACAATAGCTTCACAGCCATTGGCAGGTGCTAAGCGACGAATGTGTGCCAAAATCTCTGAGGGTTTCTTTCCCGCCATGTCGCGGCTCTGAAGAAGCCGTTTTATTCTCGAGTCTTCCGATTCTGCAAACGCCTCAAGTAGCCGTAGCTTCGGAGTGTCATATTTGTTAAGCAAAGGTGGTTATGTGATGAGGTCTTCGACTGCCAGAATGACATCCTCATCCAAGTGTATCGCACTCCTTGTCGAACTTACGATCATCCACCACGACGTTGTGCAAATTAAAAAACGGTCCAATTGTGCAAACCAAAGATGCGGATCAGATTTGTTGAACTTTGGAATGTTCATTTGTGGGCAATGTTAAGAACTTGTAGTGGTCGGTTGTGTGGTAGACAATTGAAGTTGTTGCAATTGCGCCTTTACCTCTTTGATCTCCTCACTAAGTTTATTTTCTGCTGTCGCCATGTTGATGGCGTCGTAAAATTCGTCGGTGTCGCTAGCCAGTTGATCAGCCGTTGAAGAACGTAGAAAATAGCGCTGCATACGCGGTGGAATATATCATGTCGGGGTCACCACTTTGGCTGTTGCCAATATTCAGTATATTATTATGTTGTCTATTAGTTTCTACACGAGGTATAATTATTATAAAGTATTTTCTTAATATCTTTCTGTCGCCGCGTCAGTCTTCACGTTGCGTTGCCAACCAACCAACCAACCAACCAACAACATTTTAGTTGCCAACTCTTACCCAAAGGCTGTGGTCTGGGTTGCCACATTAATAGACTAGCAGCGCCATCTGTTGCACATACGCAGCGAAACCTCTCGGAAAAATAATTAAAAAATTAAAAACCCGACTGCAAAAAATACAGTTTAAAAGTAATGTACTAAAAAAAATAATTAAATAAAAAAAAAAATAATTAAAAATTTAAAAACCCGACTGCAAAAAAATCAGTTTAAAAATAATGCAGTAAAAATGCCGAAACAAGATTGAGAATAGAAAACAAAATTAAATAAACTATAAACAATGTAAACTCTACTTCGGTTTAACAACTATATTATGACCTAAGATAAATATCCGCATTAAGTTTACTACCGTCGTTAAAGTGGCCACTTGGTCGGGTGAAGCATTTAATTTCCGAAACGGATGGCCTCACAAGAGTTGCTGTCTTACGCACTGCTTTGGAACAAGTCGTCGAGCAGTTAACAGGTTATGTCTTATGCCAGCTAGCGATTTGGTACGAAGAACACATCTTCCAACGGCGGGAGAATGTTCAGCGCTGCAGCCGTTGTAGTAGAGTTTTTAATTATGTTCTCTTATACTCATTCTTTCATTATGTATATTATTTCTTATCACTTTTGCTTGCTTATATGCTGTTTGTAATTCCTTATGTTAGTCTTACTCAAATCATTGATCGTGCCGTGTGCGAAATAAAGCTACATATTCTAAATTGTAACCTGCGCGTTATTCAATACACTGATAATACTTATTTACTAAAAATTGAGAGTGAGCAATTTTTGAGAGCGTAACAGGCCAAATTGGCATCTCCTCACCTCTATTTCTTACACCATGGTATACAATTATTCAAAACATTTTTCATATACTGAATAGTGTTTAAAATAACAACATAAGGCAAAATGCAATCAGCATTTCCATTTGGCAGTTGCAAGGGATTGCAACGGTCTCTGCAAATTCTGCGTTTTACCCGTTCAGAAGCATATTCCTCCATCAATAAAAAGGCTACCACGGCACCCATGGGCGTAGCCAGTATTTAATCTTTGCAAAATATATTTTGCGTGGAAGTTTAACGTTATTTCAAAAATCTGATAAGTCTGACCAACGAGAAATTTTCTGATATCCATCATCAAAATTTAGCTAAACAGTTGCACTTTACTTTGTATTTTCACCAGAATTCGCAAATATCTATCAACACATTAAGATTGACGATGAATAAGGAAGAAAAAAAGACACTTTGAACATTGTTTTGAAACTTATAAGAATATGGGGGCAGAAGCAAAAGAAGAAGTTATAAGCAGAAGTAGTGAAACTTATTACAGTTTCAAACACAAAAAAAAAAAAATTATAATTTTATTCATTGTTTGCTTATTCTAATGTTAGTGAAATGTATATGTGTGAATCTCAAACTCAAGACGGCACCAGCCATTTTGCATTTATTTATTTCTCGTTTTATTTATGTTTTTCTAAGAATAAATCATACATTTTAGAAAATTCTCAATTGTTAGCAGAACAGCTGATACGAATATGGGTTCTGCTTATGTTATGTTCGAAAAAGACAAAACCAATCGGTTTTCATGACACCATTTCAAATCAATTTGGTTTTCAATTCCGATAAAAAGAAATTCCGACTTGATTTCACTGAGAACCCCGATTGTAATGTGCAAATAAAAGAAAAACTTTTTAATTGTTTGTGGTCAATATTATTATCTGAGAAGCGCTAATAGTTTGTTTTTTGTTTGGCCCATTGTTTCCTTATACAGTTTCACTTTTCTTTAAGTTCAAAATGAATCTTCTGAAATTTATCCTAGAAGCGATCTTTTGATGTTGCGCTATACTCGAGCTCATTTAGATTCTGAATCTCTTGCAATTCTTGAAATTTTTCGTGATCCCGAATGTGCGCATAATTCGCAGATAGACACATCAAATAGTGTACTAGGCTAAGCATCACGAGGAGTGTCGAAAGTGTGGCTAATATGAACATGACCTCTGCATTCTCGACGCCATCCTTACAAAAAGCCTTAATTTCATATTTCTCACAGACCTTCATATCTTCAATTTTGGTGTTCGGTGGAAACATGAAGTCTTTAAAACAAAATTATTATGTATTATTATTATAAGTATAGTATTTTTTTTTACTTACGAAATTGTGTTAGATCGATGCAGCTTAATGATTGTTCAACGCTGGCGCACATATTCCAGAACATTGTATAAATAAAGGTAACAATTACTAAAAAGCATAAGATCAGAGTCCAAATGAAATTTAGCAAATACGTTATGCCCATTAGCTAAGGAAACATATAAGATGAAAATCAAATTAAATTATGGAGGTGATAATATGATTGTTTGACTTTTTATTTGAGAAAGCAGTTGTTTGTTTTATTTTGGTTGTGGTCATGCTTTGGAAACTCATTCTTGTGTAAATTTTATCGTGACATTGTCTTCTTACCACTGCACATGAAATTCGACCGCCAACTCTTGAACGCCATGCTCGGTAAACCTTGTAACGTGTTGCTCCAGTTGCAAGAAAACCGATGAAGAGAATCATAAACCCAAGCGCAGCCATTCCGACGGCAATTATGACAAAAATCATTTGAACAGCTTCAATCCTGAAATAATAAACAATAAATACTTAGCATTAAATAACAAAACTCTAATAACGTTTAATGTTTTGGTTTATTTGATCATAAATTTTGTTATTATTTCCACGGTTTTCCCTTGACTACCTCGCTTCCCCTACAAAAAAAGATGTTAATGCAGTCAAAGCACGAACAACGAAACGCACTCCTCTTGCGTCGATCTCAGTGAACAACATATACAAAAATTTTTCTTTTTTTTTTTAATGGAAATTTATTTAGTATATTGTTACTGTACAAAAGCAACTTAGATTAAAGATATATATAATTAACCGGAGCGCAAACTGGATATTACATCACATTACATTTAGTGTTATAATACTTTTTAACTAATTACCAGCTAAACCTAAATTCGATTAAAAATTTACAGGCTACCTAAATTATTATAAGATAAGATATAAGATTTTAGATATAAGATAAGATAAATATACGAGGGGGATCCAAAAAAAAAATGAAATTTCGGCATAACTTCTTTATTTCTTAATATTTTAACACCAAATTTTGATCACCTTCAAAGTATTTTCCATTGACCACAACGCACTTCTCCAAACGATTCTTCCATTGTTTAAAACAGTTTTTAAATTCACTCATCGGGATGTCCTTTAAGCCTTCCAGCGATTTTTGTTTCACCTCCTCCACAGTGGCAAAACGCTTTCCTTTCATATTCCTTTTGAGTCTGGGGAACAAAAATAAGTCACAGGGGGCTAGATCCGGTGAGTATGGGGGGTGGACAATCGGTGTCATGGCGTTTTTGGTCAAAAATTGCTTCACGGAACGCGCCGGTCCACAGCGTTGTCATGATGGAAGAACCAGTCTCTGCAACCCTTCTCATTGCATGACATTCCCGACATCTCACAGAGTTGATCAATGGTTCGGCGACGGTCTTCACGAACGAGGGCATTGATTTCGTCGACGTTTTCATCAGTTCTTGACGTTGAGGGGCGTCCTGAACGAAGTTGGTCTTCAATAGACATTTCTTCATTTTTAAAACGTGAAAACCAATCGTAAACTCTGGTTTTACTTAGGGCAGCATCCCCATAAGCAGTCTTAAGCATTACAATAGTTTCCGCGGCCGATTTCCCCACAAAATTTCACAGCCGCGCGTTGTTCTTGACAATCTGCCATTACGTTTTCGCCGAAATGTAAAAAGTTTTTTGTTTTACTAAAAAAAATCTCACAGGCGAACCGATGCACTCACAGCGACACAACTTTGCACACTTGCGCAGATGACAGTGGTCGAACAATATGCCCATTTTTTAAAATTATATTATATTATTTTTGTTTTTAAGTCTTTAGGATGAGAACGTTTTAATCTTCTCCTTCTTATGCCGGATAAAAGTTTTCTGGCCAAATAGTTCGGATGAGCCGCTAATATTATGCTATATGCCTTTGATTGTGCCTAGATCAGGTCACCTAGCTTCTGAATGCCCAGGTATTTTTCTATGTCACTGGTTCGCATATACCAAGTAGCGCCAGTGATTATTCTAAGCGTGTTAGCCTAAAAAATTTGAATCCTATCTAAATTCAACTTTGCTGCAATGCCATAGATCTATATTCCTTAACTCCAAATGGGGGCAAGAATGCATTTGTATATGAGCGAGCATCTTGTTCCGAAGGGAAAGCTTATTTTGAGAATGCAGTAACCAACTCATCTTAACCATCTTGGCCTTAAGTGAAGCCACAACTCCTGCAATATGCGACCTAAAAGTAAGAAACCTGTCCAAGTATACATCCAGGTATCTATGTCCAGTATGATGTTCTATAGGGATTGACTAATAGGAGTTAATCACGGGCAAACGTCTCTTCTCAGAGTGAATGAAACAAAAACGCATTTTGCGACGTTTAAGGCAATGTTCCAATTACGAGTCCATTCATCGAATTGGTGTAGATAAGCCTGCATGACAGTTGTCGCACTCGACACACATAAATCCTTCGATAGCATAGCTGTATCATCCGCATACGTTGCAATCATAAAGTCTGAGTTACTTAAATTGCATGATGTGGCTATAGGTATATCATGGGTAAAAATAGAGTAAAGAGTTGGAGATAGGCAACTTCCTTGGGGAACTCCAGTCTTGACAGTTCGCGACGATGAGCATACACCATCCTCCACCACACAAAAGAATCTGTTAGTCAAGAAGCTTTTAATAATCACAAACAATTTTGGAGGAAGAAGCTTTAATGCTTTGACAAGTAATCCCTCGTGCCATACTTTGTCGAAAGCTTTTTTGAAGTCCACGTAAATTCCTTTGCCTCAAAACATTCCAGAATTCCTTTTCCATACAGCCGGAAAATTATTCAAAAAGAAGAAAACGAAGACTCTTTTGCGTACTCAATACACCATTCATATATCGAAAAATTCACACTGCCTGTCAGTATAGAACGCTTTCTCGGAAAATATACTGGACCGATTTTAATAATTTGTGTTGAGGAATCGAATGGCATACTTACTTTTTTGTTTTTTTTAAAGGAAAATATGTTTCTTTTTAGGATTAAGTTTTGCAAAACCACTGCGAGACCAAGCACACTACTATCACGATAAATGGTCTCAGAAATATAAAATTGCAATCCATTGAATGATCGAACTCTACTGGCGGCAACATACAACTCCGTGACTAAACACAGGCTGTTTCAACAAAAGCCCAACTTTTTGAAACATTTGACCTTGGAACTTATTTATAATCATCGCAAAAGCTGGAAATTGAGTTCTTTGAATTTTGAACGCTAAAAAAGTTTCCAAATAAGTCAATTGAATACGGGGAATAAAAATTCGGAATCGCAATCTACGCAAAATCATAATTTTTTGGAACCAAAATAACTTAATTCAAAATGTAAGTTGATGAAATCGTTTCTGGAATATTTCCAAATATATCATTGATGATGTTTACAGGCTCGGAAATTAGGTGATTCGGTATTTCAACGATATCCGAACCAAATTGAGGAAAAGCTTCCATTTCACCATTACCAAGTGATATAAGAAAGTGAACAAATTGAATTTCTCATATTTCGAATTAAAGTGGCTTAATAAAAGTTGCAAAATACAGACCACAATGTAATACAATTTTCGATGAGAATAATACATGAACCATGATGAACAACTAGCAAAATTTGTCTAAAATCACCGCATAAGAAATACCGAAACAAGATTGAGAATAGAAAACAAAATTAAATAAACTATAAACAATGTAAACTCTACTTCGGTTTAACAGACTATATTATGATCTGAAAGCCTAAAATAAATATTCGCGGGACCCATTAATTTTCTTTCCGTTTATAATGAGGCAAGCTGGAGATACCACTTTTGTAGATCTGTTGTATAGTCTTCGCGTTGGAAAATTGGCAATGGAGGAGTTGTCCGAAATAGACAGCTGAAGAGTAGCATTCGGTGATGGGGAAGACGTTAGCATTCTCCTACAACGGCACCGTCTGGGTCCCGACTGTTAGTAAACTTAATGCGGATTATTTTTTGCAGTCGGGTTTTTAATTTTTTAATTATTTATTTATAATATTTTATTTTTGGTTGTGTTTTGGTTCTCTTTCAAACACATGATTCTAGTACCAAATTCGATCGGCAACTGGTACGGATGATCGCCAAAGGTCACCATTAGATAGCTGCGTGGCCGCACTCAAACGAACCGGCACTTAGAGTAGTAGTGAGTAATACTCAAACACACATGTAACCAATGCTGAATTGTTCTGGTTTGAGGGCAAATTGTATGAGTTGCGCCTGCATTCAATCAAAAACTGTTTGACGAATTGAGTTGTTATAGAAAGAAAAAATTATTCAACAAAATTTTGAATTACTCGGTTAATTCATTATACGCGCAGTAGGAGAATTTTTTTTCCAACAACAAAATGCAACGAAACTGTTCTTGTAATTTTGAGATTGAGAGAGCGAAACAATTTTGAGAGCGAACACAATTTCGTGAGCGGCTAATCTATAATAATGCCCACACATAAAAATGTGTATACAGGAAAAAATATTTCTCTTCATCTTTGTTACACTGAGTCACACGAGTTGCGTCGTGCTATATTGAGCGCTGTTCTCTATCCATTCAATGCGAGTGAACAAATTTACGAAAGTGAGCAGTGTTTACCCATGATACAATAAAACAAGGTAGCGACAATGATACTCTCTCAAAATTGCTCGCTCTCAATTAAGTATATCACTCTGCTAAACCGTTGAAAAAACACGCATTTAGTGTTGAACATAACGTGAAAATTCAGTGAAAATTTGTGAAGTGCATACTCAAAGCAAGACATACAAAAAATGAATAAAATAAAAAAGTAATGAACAAAACAACAACTTTTTTATTTTTACCTTGATTTATTGTATCACTAGTAGGCCCGGCCCGCTCTGCCGAGTGTGTTATACCTTCCCCTCAACTCATCTACCACATGCAATTTATAGTATATTTGCAATCCTCTTGTGCACATTTAGTTACTAAAAAAATGAAATAATGCAATTATAACAACAACACACTCTCTCTTTTGCTACGATCTCAGTGAATAATAATACAGAAAGAAAAGAGAAGAAGCATAGCATCAACAACGTAAGCATAGTTTTGTGCATGGTATTGCAAAAATGTATATGTATAGTGACTGAAAATTAATAAAATATTTTTATTATTGAATCAATTATTTATGTACATGCAAACCTTTCTAAGAAAATTCTTTAATTAACAGTGAAAACCGTTCAAAATACGTTGCGTGGTTTAGAAGTAATCAGTATCAAAACTTCTTGAAATTTCGATTTTGCTTTATACTAGACAGCTGCGTAGCTTCGCTCACAACTGAAGTCCAATAGAATGAACTTACGTGAGCGCACAAATTCACTTGAATTCATTCAGCATCGCAATCTATTTCACTCAATTCATTTTGAGCATTGTTAATTTGAACGTCTTTTTTTTGCCTTCATGCAGACCTCTACTTTATACTATGTAAAGATGGTGTTTAACAAACACTATTAGACACCAGTACACAATTTTTTTTAAGATTACTGACTCAAAAAGAGAACCTTCCGAAAGCGAAAAAGAGAGCACGTGTTTTATGAGATAATTGTCTAGACTGAGTGGCGTGCATTTTCTGGGTACATAAAAATAGGAGTGGCAGTTAAGACCACACATTAAACGTTATTTTTATAAAAATTACGCAAAGAAATTAAAGAGTAAATATCATAAAACAATTGTGAATATTTTTAAATATTATATTCACTTAATTCTTGCGCATAAATTTGTATAGTGGGACGAGGAAAACATTGCACTAAAGAAGAGCGTCAACTAATTAAAAAGTTAAGAAAACAAGGCAAAACTTATAAGGACATTAAATTGCTGATGGGATGCTATGATCAAATTATTGCTAATGCTATTAAATACAAAAAAAAAAACCTTAAAAACCGAGGCCGCAAGTGTAAAACATCGGCAATGGAGGATCGTTGCATAGTCCGCTGCAGCAAGAAAAACCCTTTAGCGTCTTCTGATGAAATCAAACAAGAGCTGAGTCTTTCCAGTGACCATTCGTAGACGCTTATTACAGAACAAATTACATGCAAGAATTCCGCGGAAAGTGCCATTGCTGACAAAAAACATATAAAGGCTCGCCTACAGTTTGCCAAAACTCTCGTAGAATGGCAGCAGATAAATGGCGAAATATATTATGGACTGATGAAAGTAAAATCGTCCTGTTTGGTGGAATAGGGTCGAGGCAATATGTCAGACGTCCACCAAATTCAGAATATATACCATTAATACTGTGAAACATGGTGGTGCTAAAGTTATGGTGTGGGGTAGTTTTTCGTACAGCGGAGTTGGCCCTATACACGAAATAATAGGAACGATGGACCAGCGAATCTATGTAGACATATTAGATCAAGTAATGATGACTTACGCGGAATGGAATATGCCCCTCAAACGGATTTTCCAACAGGATAACGACCCCTAACACACTAGTAAGTCTGCAAAAGAATGGTTTCGCACTAATGGAGTTGAGGTCATGGTATGGCCTGCTCAGTCGCCTGACCTTAACCCGATAGAAACTTTATGGGCAGATGTGAAGAAAAGTGTGTTGGAGCGTAGACCAGCACATACGCAAAATTAGTGGGTCGCGATACAAGAAATGTGGCAAAGTATCCCATTGAAGCGATGTCAGGACCTTGTGGATTCAATGCCGCGAAGATTCAATAAAGAAAAGTCATATTTCCTTTTTAAGTTTTAATTTCTTAACTTTTTTGCCTTAATTAATGTAGAATATTAAGCCAAAATGAAACACCCCTATTATTTTGAACAGTGCCTTACTGCCTAATTTTACGAAAGTTATTAACTTTGTTGTTTTACTCGTTTTAAGAAAGAAAAGTACAAATGGGAAATAGCACACAATTGAGTTAACAAACTTTGTGCAAAGAAAGACTGAATAAAAATAATTTCGTTTCGTTATAAAATCAAAATATCTGTATCATCAAAGGTCACTCCTATTATTTTGAACACCACTGTATATCACCTTTTTATTTTAATTTGCAACCACCTTCACTCAACAAAACTCCAACGAAATAAACAAATGCCGTCGGCTTCACAAAATACAAACGAAATGAAAAAAAAAAAGGAAAAAGGCGAAAGAAGACAAAAAGAAACGTCAGCAAAGCCGACCGCACAGACGCACAGATTCTTATTGCCTCGCTTCCCTTATCAACAAGCGTACATTCGACTGAGAAAAACGTTATCTGATCACAGATCACAAACAAACACATAATTTTCAATACTAAAACCAACCAATTTCATATTAAGTTCACAATAACAATTCAACTACAACAACAACAATACTTACATTTTGCAAACAAGTCATTCTTATCTTTGTTTCTATCTTTTTGTTGTTTTTCCTTTTGTCCGCTCACTCAGTTTAACACTATATTCAAATTCAAACACTATACTCATGCCAACACAATATTTTTTGGTATACTCATTGTCTCAATTCCCTCCATGTACCTGTACCTTGACGTGGTGGTAGGTCTTGTGAGCGTCTGTGAAGGGCGGGGCTGCACCATCGGACTGCTGATACAGTCTGGCAGGGTCACCCATGATGAAGAGGCCGGCGCGGAGACGTCAGACAAAATTAGGTACACGGCTGGGTGGCTGAAGAAAAACTTGCCAAAACCTGCACCGAAACCAGAGGCGGCCTCCAGGAAGGCGGGTGTCAGCTACGCCAACATCACCAGCTACCTAAGCTATCTGGGTGGAAGGGGACAGAGCTGACGACATGCACTGGAGATGCCATCCCCGGTGTACATCTGATGACAGTATACCTTCCCCGAGCGGCAGGTATCGAAGACAAGAAACTTCTTGACCTGATGGTAACTCAGAACAAAGCACTGAGCACCAATCTCTGGAGAATCTTCAGTAGCAAAGTCGAGAAGAACGGGAAGCTGCTAACAATCGGCATTGATGACCGATCACTTGAAGCGATCAAAGCCAAGGGCTGTAGAGTGGTCTACATATTTGGCAAGATCCCGGTCCATTTACAGAAAGGACGCGCAAGTGGAGATCCTCTAGGCGCAGGGGCCACAACTGAGCAAAACTCAGCTGACGCCGAGGAAATCTTGAAAGATGTGGCAAAGGAAGTGGTCAGGAGCGAGATGCCTGTAGCGGAAGTCAGCGTTCTTGCTGTCGAAAGCGAAGACATCAACGCCATCAACCTAGCAGCGCTAAAACTGACCGACGAAGAAGCAGACTCCGACAAAGTACTCCTGTCAGACATCGACGACGCACTGACGGAAACCGATGTCAAGGAGAAACCGGCACGTAACTAACGTAGAGAGCATTAGAGTTGCCCAAATCAACCTGCCTTATGTGAAGGCCGCCTCGGCGGTCATCGCGAGGGTAACACTCAGGTCCAACCTGAGTATAGTGCTGGGTCAAATCAGAGGTTTGACAGCATCAAATATGCAGGTAATATGGGACATAAGATGTGATAACCCAAGAGATTTACATGCGTGGTGGCAGGGACAGAACATACTGATAACCTGGGTAGAGTGTGCAGGAATGAATGGATCATAGCAAGTGAAATTTGCACGGAAGTTAGGATTAGATGGGCAATTAATACTTTTAAATCATTGAAATCACCTGGAGTGGACGGAATTTTTCCTGCCTTACTCCAGAAAGGTCTAGAGCAGCTATATCGGGTCCACTGACAAGAATAGCAAGAAGCAGTATAGCGCTAGGTATGGAGAAGAGCAAATGTGGTATTTCTGCCAAAGGTAGGGAAGAAGGACCCACTTCATCCTAAAATTTTAGAGAAAGTTGTAGATAACTACATCCGGACTACAGTTTTAGTATGAAATCAACTGCACTCTTGTCAACATGCATATAGAGCAGGGCATTCTACTGAAACTGCTATATATCAACTGACCAACTTACTGCAGGATAGCTTAGAAAAGAAGGAAACGGCACTATGTGCTTTCTAGACATAGAATGTGCTTTTGACAATACTTCACATGACGCTATCAGAAGAGCTTTTACAAGAAGGGGGATTGACAATACACAGCTTCTTGGATGAGTACTATGCTTCATACCAGGTAGGTAGAAATACCAACTAGTAAAGGAAGCATAATCGCCGACACCTCACGGGGCTGCCCACAGGGAGGTGTATCACCACTTAGACGAGCTACTGCTTGAACTAGGAAACAGCGGCTTGTCACTTCAGGGCTATGAGGATGACATAGTCATCATTTGTAGAGGTAAATTTGAGGACACTCTATGTGAAAGAATTCAATTAGGACTTAAACTAACGAAGAGATGGTGTGCCACTGTTGGGCTGAATATTAATCCAGCAAAAACAACGGAAGTACCATTCACACGAAAGTATAAACTTAGGCATCTTAAAACTATCCACTTTGACGGCATATAGATAGAACTTCAAAAACAAGTATTATAAAATTTTATTATTTAGACCAAAATTTAATGTGGAAACCCCACATTCAGGAGGTAAAACAGAAAGCCACCAAAATTTTCATGAAGTGTAGAGCGGGTAAAAGTTGGGGTTGCACACCAAAAATCCTGCGTTGGATATACACAGCAATTATCAGACCTATAATTACCTACGGGGCAATAGTCTGGGAAAACTGCAAGAAGCAGCAGACAGTAATAAACACTCTTAGCAAGTTACAAAGACTTGCATGTGTATGTATAACGGGAGCTATGCGAACATGTCCAACTGCATCAATAGAGGTACTCTTGAATCTCACTCCTCTGCATATCTACATCCAATCCCAAGAGAGGAGAGCGATTTTGAGGATAGCTGGGAACAACATCAGCACAGGTGATTATCTCAGCCAAAGGAAGACACAACTTCTCACTGAGCAACTTCCTGAAACCTCGATACCAAGGGACTTAATACTCCCAACGTTCAACTTTAAGAAGCTTTTTAAAGCTGAGCTTAGTAATAAGAAAAATTGGGAAGGTTTAATGGAAACATATAAGCTAACCAGTACATGATAACATTGTACACCGACGGCTCCCTCACCGAAGATGGGGCCGGGGCGGGTGTATTTGGACAAGGGAAAAGGTACTTTGAACCATTAGGTAAGAACATTTCAATCTTTCAAGCGGAAGTATACGCGATAGATAGGTGTGCGCACTTTCATCTCGAACGGAACTACCGGAACCGCAGAATAGCAATACTGACTAATAGCCAGGCAGCTATCAAAGCACTTAAATCTCACCAACTCACATCGAAACTGTTGATGGAGTGCATTGATAAGCTGAACATCCTAGGGTAACTCAATCAGGTGCGAATTCTATGTGTTCCGGGACACGTAGGGATTTATGGAAACGAAATGGCAGATAAACTTGCCAGGAAAGGAGCATCATCTCCATTTGTAGGGCCCGAACCATTCTGTGGAGTAGGATCGGGTAACATCTCCCGCATTATTTGGGAAGAACAGGATAAGCAAAGAAAACAACTTGAGAATCATTACGGGATTATTAACAGGCCATTGTAGGCTGAACTATCACCTAACAACACTGGGTATTTTCTCTTATGGTCTTTGCAGGTTCTGCGGGGAAGATGATGAGACCGCACTACATGTGATAGGAACTTCTTCTGCCCTGATGCGCAGGAGAAGCAAACACCTTGGCGAATTCACCCTATCCGAGGACGAATTCAGACTTTGTGAAGTAGGACCAATACTACAATTCATCGAGGGTATTGGGCTAGGAGAAATACTCTAAGTCCATGAAGGAGGCACAATAGATCTTATAGGTCACAGTGCAACATCCCCCAACAATAATAATAATAATAGATAGATAGATAGATAAGATAAGAAGATAGATAGATATGTATAAACATATAAGTATAAGGCCTGCGAAAAAAAGTAAATAGGACAGCACATTTTGAAGTATAAAAAGTGAACCATTTATTATATATTAAAAAAACTTTTTTAAACCCTAATTACATTTCTAATATAATTTAATTAGCATAAAGTCGAACAAACTTAACTAATAATTATGAAAAATCAAAGAAAATACTTTCAAACGAAATAAGTAAATAGGACAGGTTGGTAAATTCAGTGTTAATCCAATTAAAAAAAAAAAAAAACAAACCGGCTATGAAACATCCAGATAACTTAAATGGAGCATCCTTTACTTTTCAACATTTTTACAATACGTCTTGGCATGGAATTAACTAGTTTTTGGAGCAATGTAATGTCCAATTTGGTCCATTCCAGAAGAATAGCATCTTTTAAGTCTTTTAGACTGTTTTCCATTAGCGTAAACTCTCTGGGATAGAGGTTCCCAGAGGTTCTCAATAGGATTTAGGTCTGAACTGCGTGCCGGCCATTCCAAAACTGGGATATTGGAAGAAGCAAGAAAATCTTTTGTGCGCTCTTCTGTACTAAAACACTTTCTCAGAGCTCAATATAGTTGTCAGAATTCATTCTATGAAACAAATTGGAGTGTTCCCATTATAGCCGAATGCAGCCCAAATCATAAGGGGCCAACCGTGGAAGTTTCTCGACACGTGGATCTTCTTAGGACTTCGTATATCGACTTCGTATATCGCGATAATAATTACGGTAGCCATCTGGCCCATCCAAATTAAACTTTTTCTCATCGCTAAAAATCTCGGCAAACTGAACTCGTGCAATTTTATGTCTAGGGAGTAGCTCTGGTTTAACAAGTTTTTTTTCATATGAAATGTTTTCCAAGCTTTGAAGAATTTGTTGTACCCGACGGGTGTATATCGCGAGAGACAAATTTTGCCGAATTTGCGATGCGCTAATGTTTTCGTTGACTGCAAGAAATTTTATGTTTCTGATGTCTCGCAAGCCTACTAAACATGATTAACCATTCACAAATGAAAAGAAACTGTTTTATTTACTTATTTCCTTCACAAAAGCAAACATTGCCGGCTATTAATAAACATAACGGGACAACACAGCGGTACTTTTCAAATGAAATATGGGAAGAAGAATATAAAAACAATGCATTCTGTGGTCAACATCACATAAAAACTGTTTGTCCTATTTACTTTTTTCGCGGACCTTATTTATTTACTTATAAAGGGTGTTCTTTTTTTTTTTGAGGTTCACAACTTTGAGTTGGTAACGCTGCTTTATTTGACAACCGATTTAACAGCTGATAGTTAATTTTTGATTAGTTTGGTTTGGCATTACATCCGATACCTTCCAGTTAATTAAAATAGATCGCTACATGAGAGAACAATGTGTTTTCATTATTAAAAACTTAATAATGAAGTTTAATTATCGAGTAATTTCTCGAAGAATAGAAATAGTGTGTGAAAATTGGACTTCCAGATTGCACCTTGTACGCGCCAGCCGTGGCGGCCACATGGCCGATATTATACAATATTTAAGCCAGTGATATTAAAAATGTTTTTCTTTGTTTTATTTAAATTTAATAAGGTGCTTATCAAAATTATAGGACACTTCGAAAATTTTACTGGCAAGACACGCCAAATCTGTACTTATTATATTTTGACAAAAATAAAAATCACGAATGATAGCCCAAAAAATAAGCTACAAAAAACCATACGATTTCCATTTTTAGCATAGCATTGGAAAAGAATCGGTTTTCTTGCTTGCATTTTTAGCCAGCAGCAAGCATATCATACGAGGGGGGACCCAAAAAAAAAAAAAAATCGTCATAACTTCTTTATTTCTTAATATTTTAACTATTATTATTTAATTTTGATCACCTTGAAAGTAATCTCCATTGACCGCAACGCACTTCTCCAAACGATTCTTCCATTGTGCAAAACAGTTTTTAAATTCACTCATCGGGATGTCCTTTAAGCCTTCCAGCGATTTTTTTTTCACCTCCTCCACAGTGGCAAAACGCTTTCCTTTCATATTCCTTTTGAGTCTGGGGAACAAAAATAAGTCACAGGGGGCTAGATCCGGTGAGTATGAGGGGTGGACAATCGGTGTCATGGCGTTTTTGGTCAAAAATTGCTTCACGGAAAGGGCGAACTCCATGACATTCCCGACATCTCACAGAGTTGATCAATGGTTCGGCGACGGTCTTCACGAACGAGGGCATTGATTTTGTCGACGTTTTCATCAGTTCTTGACGTTGAGGGGCGTCCTGAACAAAGTTGGTCTTCAATGGACATTTCTTCATTTTTAAAACGTGAAAACCAATCGTAAACTCTGCTTTTACTTAGAGCAGCATCCCCATAAGCAGTCTTAAGCATTACAATAGTTTCCGCGGCCGATTTCCCCACAAAATTTCACAGCCGCACGTTGTTCTCGACAATCTGCCATTACGTTTTCGCCGAAATGTAAAAAGTTGTTTTACTAAAAAAAAATCTCACAGGCAAACCGATGCACTCACAGCGACACAATTTTGCACACTGACGCAGATGGCGTGACACTAACGGACATGTGGTCAAACAATAGGTTCCCCCACTCTCCCTCCCCACCACAGCGTAATTCCCGTTTCACATATCAAAAAGTGCATTGAGACAGAGAGTATCAATTTACTTTTTTAGTGTAACTGGAAAATACAAGTTTTTAAGCAATTTTAAGCATAATGCATATTCAATGTCGGGCTTGAATGTGAGCCAGATATCAAAAGAAATTGGTCGTAGTTGCGATGTTATTTCGAAATTTTTGCAAAACCCAGAAGAATACGGTAAATCACGCAGTACCGGAAGGAAACCGATACTTACTGGACGAGATAAAAAGGGCATCATAAAAAAAGCGAGCAATTCTACTGTATCGTACTCCCAACTTGCTGCTTCTTGCTGGCAGAAAGTGTCTCCAATGACTGTTTGGCGGTCATTAAAATCATCGGAACACATTGTTAGAGGTGTGTTGAAGAAGGTCCCTGCCAGCAAAAGCGCCATAAGGCAGCTCGTCTCCTTTTTGCTCAAAGTAACTTCGCAACAAACTGGGACTCTGTAAGACATTTTTAGTTGGAATCCGTTTTATGATTTTAATGTGAGTTCTTTAAAATAGGTAATTTTTTCCGATGAGAAAAAATTTCATCTTGATGGACCAGATGGGTTTTGCTATTATTGGCGTGATCTGAGGAAGGAATCCCTTGTTTATTCTAAAAGAAACTTTGGTGGCGGATCGGTGATGGTGTGGGGCGCATTTAAAAAATCTGGTACGCTTGAATTACAGTTCACAAGCTCAAGAATGAACAGCGAAGGGTACATGAATGTGCTGGAGAGTAGTCTGCTCCCTTTTCTGGTGGAAAACAGAGAAGAATCACTTATTTTCATGCAGGATAATGTGCGTATCCACACAAGTCGCCAAACAATGACTTTTTTTAGAAAACTGCTCTGTACAAGTTATGGACTGGCCAGCTTGTTCGCCGGACTTAAACCCCATAGAAAACATAAATTCGATGAAAAAACGCATTTTTGATGTTGGAATAAGCCGAAGTGGCTACATTGGCTACTAATTTTAGTTGCTTATTTTTTTGGGCTATCATTCGTGATTTTTATTTTTGTCAAAATATAAAAAGTACAGATTTGGCGAGACTTGGCAGTAACATTTTCGAAGTGTCATATAATTTTGATAAGCACCTTACTATCCGGTGTGTGATGGAAACCGCTTTCGTATCAATTCCACCCCAATTCCATCCCACGGTGTAATGGAAACCGCTTTTGACGTTTTTGAAATCGCCTAATTTTTTTTTTGCAATTTGGTTAAATTCTCTCTTATATCAAATTATTAAAGGAAAAAAGTACTAAGAACTATAGCTTATTGTTTATCTCGCTAAATTGCATTTAAAGAATTTAACATTTTAGTGGTTTTAAGGCATAAATTTGCATTTTACTCAAATCACTTTTCCATTGAAGTAAAATAGACGAAATAAGCTAAACCAAACAATGCTGAATATGCCAACCTGCTTGCATATAAATTTTAACATTTTCAAAGATTCTAATATGTATTTATTAATTCAATTAATTGATATGTCAAAATAAACTATATTTTTTAGTAATGAAGCCGTGGTGTTTTAATTTTGTTTTAAAACTGTATAGAATGTGATAATATCAATAAGATTTTTTAATAATTTCACTGGTGAAAGTTGGCATATTTGCAATGTGTTAACGCAGGGTACTAAACACGAGTTTTGTATGTTGAGAAATGACGTTTTTTTTTTTTTTGATTGGTTTTTGTAGTATGAGGAATGTGAAAGGGAGTGAGCAGTGTCAAAATATATGCTTGGCATCTGTGGCTGAGTGTAAATACTTGCAAGAGGATCCAAAGAAAAATAAACGATAAGTGTCGCTACAAATTCGATACGTTTCAGACGGCCCTTAAATAACTAGTATTTAATCAGCTGTTCGTTGGAACATCATTGTTCGATAAATGAAATCGTCGCGGTTTCTCTCACACCTACGTTTTTTTTTTTTTGGACGAAATTGAAAACACCCCACATCAAAAACGTCGGTGTTTTCTATCACACCGGTATATTGGTAAATATGTAATAAATACAATATATAAAATCTATTAAATAAAATACTATTTATTAATAATTCTCGCAAATGTCATTTGTACGTGTATGTATGTATATAACAAATGACAACTTGTCTCTTATATTTACATACACGTACAAATGACATTTGCGAGAATAGAAAACATTAACAATTTGCACACAACAAATTTAAACAGCATAAATAGACATTTATTACAATGAGAACAAACAAAGATAAGGAGCCTCTGCGAAAGCAGACATGTGTACTCTGTAAAGAGTGTTTCCTTCTGAACTTTCATTTTTATTTACCGACAAAAGAAAGCTAATCATTCGAACAGTTTTGATTATTTGCTTTATGTTCAATAATTGAGCTGTCCCCGTCCTAATACCAACCTTTTAGTGAGTTGGGCCGCAGGTGGTAAGAAAAAAATCCTTTTCTTGTGACAAAAAAAATAAGCTTTCGCCAGTGCACCAAAGTGGCTGCGGGTAAAAAAAAAAAGAAATTTCTTCTTCTGCTCTATTGTCACTTTAAGCGGATCTGGGATGCATCGGGTCGCGGGTTGAGCAGGTCAGTTTTAAAATAAATCTTCTTTGATACATTTATCTTTATTTATTTAAGTAAATGTTTCTTACTAGAGAACTGCAGCGGTGCACCGCAACAATAAGTACATCGCATACATACTTGGTATTTTTCTTACCTAAACACCGCAAAAAAAAAAAAAATCGTCTTAACTTCTTTATTTCTTAATATTTTAACACCAAATTTTGATCACCTTCAAAGTATTTTCCATTGACCACAACGCACTTCTCCAAACGATTCTTCCATTGTTTAAAACAGTTTTTAAATTCACTCATCGGGATGTCCTTTAAGCCTTCCAGCGATTTTTGTTTCACCTCCTCCACAGTGGCAAAACGCTTTCCTTTCATATTCCTTTTGAGTCTGGGGAACAAAAATAAGTCACAGGGGGCTAGATCCGGTGAGTATGGGGGGTGGACAATCGGTGTCATGGCGTTTTTGGTCAAAAATTGCTTCACGGAAAGGGCGAACTCCATGACATTCCCGACATCTCACAGAGTTGATCAATGGTTCGGCGACGGTCTTCACGAACGAGGGCATTGATTTTGTCGACGTTTTCATCAGTTCTTGACGTTGAGGGGCGTCCTGAACAAAGTTGGTCTTCAATGGACATTTCTTCATTTTTAAAACTTGAAAACCAATCGTAAACTCTGCTTTTACTTAGAGCAGCATCCCCATAAGCAGTCTTAAGCATTACAATAGTTTCCGCGGCCGATTTCCCCACAAAATTTCACAGCCGCGCGTTGTTCTCGACAATCTGCCATTTCGTTTTCGCCGAAATGTAAAAAGTTGTTTTACTAAAAAAAAATCTCACAGGCAAACCGATGCACTCACAGCGACACAATTTTGCACACTGACGCAGATGGCGTGACACTAACGGACATGTGGTCAAACAATAGGTTCCCCCACTCTCCCTCCCCACCACAGCGTAATTCCCGTTTCACATATCAAAAAGTGCATTGAGACAGAGAGTATCAATTTACTTTTTTAGTGTAACTGGAAAATACAAGTTTTTAAGCAATTTTAAGCATAATGCATATTCAATGTCGGGCTTGAATGTGAGCCAGATATCAAAAGAAATTGGTCGTAGTTGCGATGTTATTTCGAAATTTTTGCAAAACCCAGAAGAATACGGTAAATCACGCAGTACCGGAAGGAAACCGATACTTACTGGACGAGATAAAAAGGGCATCATAAAAAAAGCGAGCAATTCTACTGTATCGTACTCCCAACTTGCTGCTTCTTGCTGGCAGAAAGTGTCTCCAATGACTGTTTGGCGGTCATTAAAATCATCGGAACACATTGTTAGAGGTGTGTTGAAGAAGGTCCCTGCCAGCAAAAGCGCCATAAGGCAGCTCGTCTCCTTTTTGCTCAAAGTAACTTCGCAACAAACTGGGACTCTGTAAGACATTTTTAGTTGGAATCCGTTTTATGATTTTAATGTGAGTTCTTTAAAATAGGTAATTTTTTCCGATGAGAAAAAATTTCATCTTGATGGACCAGATGGGTTTTGCTATTATTGGCGTGATCTGAGGAAGGAATCCCTTGTTTATTCTAAAAGAAACTTTGGTGGCGGATCGGTGATGGTGTGGGGCGCATTTAAAAAATCTGGTACGCTTGAATTACAGTTCACAAGCTCAAGAATGAACAGCGAAGGGTACATGAATGTGCTGGAGAGTAGTCTGCTCCCTTTTCTGGTGGAAAACAGAGAAGAATCACTTATTTTCATGCAGGATAATGTGCGTATCCACACAAGTCGCCAAACAATGACTTTTTTTAGAAAACTGCTCTGTACAAGTTATGGACTGGCCAGCTTGTTCGCCGGACTTAAACCCCATAGAAAACATAAATTCGATGAAAAAACGCATTTTTGATGTTGGAATAAGCCGAAGTGGCTACATTGGCTACTAATTTTAGTTGCTTATTTTTTTGGGCTATCATTCGTGATTTTTATTTTTGTCAAAATATAAAAAGTACAGATTTGGCGAGACTTGGCAGTAACATTTTCGAAGTGTCATATAATTTTGATAAGCACCTTACTATCCGGTGTGTGATGGAAACCGCTTTCGTATCAATTCCACCCCAATTCCATCCCACGGTGTAATGGAAACCGCTTTTGACGTTTTTGAAATCGCCTAATTTTTTTTTTGCAATTTGGTTAAATTCTCTCTTATATCAAATTATTAAAGGAAAAAAGTACCAAGAACTATAGCTTATTGTTTATCTCGCTAAATTGCATTTAAAGAATTTAACATTTTAGTGGTTTTAAGGCATAAATTTGCATTTTACTCAAATCACTTTTCCATTGAAGTAAAATAGACGAAATAAGCTAAACCAAACAATGCTGAATATGCCAACCTGCTTGCATATAAATTTTAACATTTTCAAAGATTCTAATATGTATTTATTAATTCAATTAATTGATATGTCAAAATAAACTATATTTTTTAGTAATGAAGCCGTGGTGTTTTAATTTTGTTTTAAAACTGTATAGAATGTGATAATATCAATAAGATTTTTTAATAATTTCACTGGTGAAAGTTGGCATATTTGCAATGTGTTAACGCAGGGTACTAAACACGAGTTTTGTATGTTGAGAAATGACGTTTTTTTTTTTTTGATTGGTTTTTGTAGTATGAGGAATGTGAAAGGGAGTGAGCAGTGTCAAAATATATGCTTGGCATCTGTGGCTGAGTGTAAATACTTGCAAGAGGATCCAAAGAAAAATAAACGATAAGTGTCGCTACAAATTCGATACGTTTCAGACGGCCCTTAAATAACTAGTATTTAATCAGCTGTTCGTTGGAACATCATTGTTCGATAAATGAAATCGTCGCGGTTTCTCTCACACCTACGTTTTTTTTTTTTTGGACGAAATTGAAAACACCCCACATCAAAAACGTCGGTGTTTTCTATCACACCGGTATATTGGTAAATATGTAATAAATACAATATATAAAATCTATTAAATAAAATACTATTTATTAATAATTCTCGCAAATGTCATTTGTACGTGTATGTATGTATATAACAAATGACAACTTGTCTCTTATATTTACATACACGTACAAATGACATTTGCGAGAATAGAAAACATTAACAATTTGCACACAACAAATTTAAACAGCATAAATAGACATTTATTACAATGAGAACAAACAAAGATAAGGAGCCTCTGCGAAAGCAGACATGTGTACTCTGTAAAGAGTGTTTCCTTCTGAACTTTCATTTTTATTTACCGACAAAAGAAAGCTAATCATTCGAACAGTTTTGATTATTTGCTTTATGTTCAATAATTGAGCTGTCCCCGTCCTAATACCAACCTTTTAGTGAGTTGGGCCGCAGGTGGTAAGAAAAAAATCCTTTTCTTGTGACAAAAAAAATAAGCTTTCGCCAGTGCACCAAAGTGGCTGCGGGTAAAAAAAAAAGAAATTTCTTCTTCTGCTCTATTGTCACTTTAAGCGGATCTGGGATGCATCGGGTCGCGGGTTGAGCAGGTCAGTTTTAAAATAAATCTTCTTTGATACATTTATCTTTATTTATTTAAGTAAATGTTTCTTACTAGAGAACTGCAGCGGTGCACCGCAACAATAAGTACATCGCATACATACTTGGTATTTTTCTTACCTAAACACCGCAAAAAAAAAAAAATCGTCTTAACTTCTTTATTTCTTAATATTTTAACACCAAATTTTGATCACCTTGAAAGTATTCTCCATTGACCACAACGCACTTCTCCAAACGATTCTTCCATTGTGCAAAACAGTTTTTAAATTCACTCATCGGGATGTCCTTTAAGCCTTCCAGCGATTTTTTTTTCACCTCCTCCACAGTGGCAAAACGCTTTCCTTTCATATTCCTTTTGAGTCTGGGGAACAAAAATAAGTCACAGGGGGCTAGATCCGGTGAGTATGGGGGGTGGACAATCGGTGTCATGGCGTTTTTGGTCAAAAATTGCTTCACGGAAAGGGCGAACTCCATGACATTCCCGACATCTCACAGAGTTGATCAATGGTTCGGCGACGGTCTTCACGAACGAGGGCATTGATTTTGTCGACGTTTTCATCAGTTCTTGACGTTGAGGGGCGTCCTGAACAAAGTTGGTCTTCAATGGACATTTCTTCATTTTTAAAACGTGAAAACCAATCGTAAACTCTGCTTTTACTTAGAGCAGCATCCCCATAAGCAGTCTTAAGCATTACAATAGTTTCCGCGGCCGATTTCCCCACAAAATTTCACAGCCGCACGTTGTTCTCGACAATCTGCCATTACGTTTTCGCCGAAATGTAAAAAGTTGTTTTACTAAAAAAAAATCTCACAGGCAAACCGATGCACTCACAGCGACACAATTTTGCACACTGACGCAGATGGCGTGACACTAACGGACATGTGGTCAAACAATAGGTTCCCCCACTCTCCCTCCCCACCACAGCGTAATTCCCGTTTCACATATCAAAAAGTGCATTGAGACAGAGAGTATCAATTTACTTTTTTAGTGTAACTGGAAAATACAAGTTTTTAAGCAATTTTAAGCATAATGCATATTCAATGTCGGGCTTGAATGTGAGCCAGATATCAAAAGAAATTGGTCGTAGTTGCGATGTTATTTCGAAATTTTTGCAAAACCCAGAAGAATACGGTAAATCACGCAGTACCGGAAGGAAACCGATACTTACTGGACGAGATAAAAAGGGCATCATAAAAAAAGCGAGCAATTCTACTGTATCGTACTCCCAACTTGCTGCTTCTTGCTGGCAGAAAGTGTCTCCAATGACTGTTTGGCGGTCATTAAAATCATCGGAACACATTGTTAGAGGTGTGTTGAAGAAGGTCCCTGCCAGCAAAAGCGCCATAAGGCAGCTCGTCTCCTTTTTGCTCAAAGTAACTTCGCAACAAACTGGGACTCTGTAAGACATTTTTAGTTGGAATCCGTTTTATGATTTTAATGTGAGTTCTTTAAAATAGGTAATTTTTTCCGATGAGAAAAAATTTCATCTTGATGGACCAGATGGGTTTTGCTATTATTGGCGTGATCTGAGGAAGGAATCCCTTGTTTATTCTAAAAGAAACTTTGGTGGCGGATCGGTGATGGTGTGGGGCGCATTTAAAAAATCTGGTACGCTTGAATTACAGTTCACAAGCTCAAGAATGAACAGCGAAGGGTACATGAATGTGCTGGAGAGTAGTCTGCTCCCTTTTCTGGTGGAAAACAGAGAAGAATCACTTATTTTCATGCAGGACAATGTGCGTATCCACACAAGTCGCCAAACAATGACTTTTTTTAGAAAACTGCTCTGTACAAGTTATGGACTGGCCAGCTTGTTCGCCGGACTTAAACCCCATAGAAAACATAAATTCGATGAAAAAACGCATTTTTGATGTTGGAATAAGCCGAAGTGGCTACATTGGCTACTAATTTTAGTTGCTTATTTTTTTGGGCTATCATTCGTGATTTTTATTTTTGTCAAAATATAAAAAGTACAGATTTGGCGAGACTTGGCAGTAACATTTTCGAAGTGTCATATAATTTTGATAAGCACCTTACTATCCGGTGTGTGATGGAAACCGCTTTCGTATCAATTCCACCCCAATTCCATCCCACGGTGTAATGGAAACCGCTTTTGACGTTTTTGAAATCGCCTAATTTTTTTTTTGCAATTTGGTTAAATTCTCTCTTATATCAAATTATTAAAGGAAAAAAGTACCAAGAACTATAGCTTATTGTTTATCTCGCTAAATTGCATTTAAAGAATTTAACATTTTAGTGGTTTTAAGGCATAAATTTGCATTTTACTCAAATCACTTTTCCATTGAAGTAAAATAGACGAAATAAGCTAAACCAAACAATGCTGAATATGCCAACCTGCTTGCATATAAATTTTAACATTTTCAAAGATTCTAATATGTATTTATTAATTCAATTAATTGATATGTCAAAATAAACTATATTTTTTAGTAATGAAGCCGTGGTGTTTTAATTTTGTTTTAAAACTGTGTAGAATGTGATAATATCAATAAGATTTTTTAATAATTTCACTGGTGAAAGTTGGCATATTTGCAATGTGTTAACGCAGGGTACTAAACACGAGTTTTGTATGTTGAGAAATGACGTTTTTTTTTTTTTTGATTGGCTTTTGTAGTATGAGGAATGTGAAAGGGAGTGAGCAGTGTCAAAATATATGCTTGGCATCTGTGGCTGAGTGTAAATACTTGCAAGAGGATCCAAAGAAAAATAAACGATAAGTGTCGCTACAAATTCGATACGTTTCAGACGGCCCTTAAATAACTAGTATTTAATCAGCTGTTCGTTGGAACATCATTGTTCGATAAATGAAATCGTCGCGGTTTCTCTCACACCTACGTTTTTTTTTTTTTGGACGAAATTGAAAACACCCCACATCAAAAACGTCGGTGTTTTCTATCACACCGGTATATTGGTAAATATGTAATAAATACAATATATAAAATCTATTAAATAAAATACTATTTATTAATAATTCTCGCAAATGTCATTTGTACGTGTATGTATGTATATAACAAATGACAACTTGTCTCTTATATTTACATACACGTACAAATGACATTTGCGAGAATAGAAAACATTAACAATTTGCACACAACAAATTTAAACAGCATAAATAGACATTTATTACAATGAGAACAAACAAAGATAAGGAGCCTCTGCGAAAGCAGACATGTGTACTCTGTAAAGAGTGTTTCCTTCTGAACTTTCATTTTTATTTACCGACAAAAGAAAGCTAATCATTCGAACAGTTTTGATTATTTGCTTTATGTTCAATAATTGAGCTGTCCCCGTCCTAATACCAACCTTTTAGTGAGTTGGGCCGCAGGTGGTAAGAAAAAAATCCTTTTCTTGTGACAAAAAAAATAAGCTTTCGCCAGTGCACCAAAGTGGCTGCGGGTAAAAAAAAAAGAAATTTCTTCTTCTGCTCTATTGTCACTTTAAGCGGATCTGGGATGCATCGGGTCGCGGGTTGAGCAGGTCAGTTTTAAAATAAATCTTCTTTGATACATTTATCTTTATTTATTTAAGTAAATGTTTCTTACTAGAGAACTGCAGCGGTGCACCGCAACAATAAGTACATCGCATACATACTTGGTATTTTTCTTACCTAAACACCGCAAAAAAAAAAAATCGTCTTAACTTCTTTATTTCTTAATATTTTAACACCAAATTTTGATCACCTTGAAAGTATTCTCCATTGACCACAACGCACTTCTCCAAACGATTCTTCCATTGTGCAAAACAGTTTTTAAATTCACTCATCGGGATGTCCTTTAAGCCTTCCAGCGATTTTTTTTTCACCTCCTCCACAGTGGCAAAACGCTTTCCTTTCATATTCCTTTTGAGTCTGGGGAACAAAAATAAGTCACAGGGGGCTAGATCCGGTGAGTATGGGGGGTGGACAATCGGTGTCATGGCGTTTTTGGTCAAAAATTGCTTCACGGAAAGGGCGAACTCCATGACATTCCCGACATCTCACAGAGTTGATCAATGGTTCGGCGACGGTCTTCACGAACGAGGGCATTGATTTTGTCGACGTTTTCATCAGTTCTTGACGTTGAGGGGCGTCCTGAACAAAGTTGGTCTTCAATGGACATTTCTTCATTTTTAAAACGTGAAAACCAATCGTAAACTCTGCTTTTACTTAGAGCAGCATCCCCATAAGCAGTCTTAAGCATTACAATAGTTTCCGCGGCCGATTTCCCCACAAAATTTCACAGCCGCACGTTGTTCTCGACAATCTGCCATTACGTTTTCGCCGAAATGTAAAAAGTTGTTTTACTAAAAAAAAATCTCACAGGCAAACCGATGCACTCACAGCGACACAATTTTGCACACTGACGCAGATGGCGTGACACTAACGGACATGTGGTCAAACAATAGGTTCCCCCACTCTCCCTCCCCACCACAGCGTAATTCCCGTTTCACATATCAAAAAGTGCATTGAGACAGAGAGTATCAATTTACTTTTTTAGTGTAACTGGAAAATACAAGTTTTTAAGCAATTTTAAGCATAATGCATATTCAATGTCGGGCTTGAATGTGAGCCAGATATCAAAAGAAATTGGTCGTAGTTGCGATGTTATTTCGAAATTTTTGCAAAACCCAGAAGAATACGGTAAATCACGCAGTACCGGAAGGAAACCGATACTTACTGGACGAGATAAAAAGGGCATCATAAAAAAAGCGAGCAATTCTACTGTATCGTACTCCCAACTTGCTGCTTCTTGCTGGCAGAAAGTGTCTCCAATGACTGTTTGGCGGTCATTAAAATCATCGGAACACATTGTTAGAGGTGTGTTGAAGAAGGTCCCTGCCAGCAAAAGCGCCATAAGGCAGCTCGTCTCCTTTTTGCTCAAAGTAACTTCGCAACAAACTGGGACTCTGTAAGACATTTTTAGTTGGAATCCGTTTTATGATTTTAATGTGAGTTCTTTAAAATAGGTAATTTTTTCCGATGAGAAAAAATTTCATCTTGATGGACCAGATGGGTTTTGCTATTATTGGCGTGATCTGAGGAAGGAATCCCTTGTTTATTCTAAAAGAAACTTTGGTGGCGGATCGGTGATGGTGTGGGGCGCATTTAAAAAATCTGGTACGCTTGAATTACAGTTCACAAGCTCAAGAATGAACAGCGAAGGGTACATGAATGTGCTGGAGAGTAGTCTGCTCCCTTTTCTGGTGGAAAACAGAGAAGAATCACTTATTTTCATGCAGGACAATGTGCGTATCCACACAAGTCGCCAAACAATGACTTTTTTTAGAAAACTGCTCTGTACAAGTTATGGACTGGCCAGCTTGTTCGCCGGACTTAAACCCCATAGAAAACATAAATTCGATGAAAAAACGCATTTTTGATGTTGGAATAAGCCGAAGTGGCTACATTGGCTACTAATTTTAGTTGCTTATTTTTTTGGGCTATCATTCGTGATTTTTATTTTTGTCAAAATATAAAAAGTACAGATTTGGCGAGACTTGGCAGTAACATTTTCGAAGTGTCATATAATTTTGATAAGCACCTTACTATCCGGTGTGTGATGGAAACCGCTTTCGTATCAATTCCACCCCAATTCCATCCCACGGTGTAATGGAAACCGCTTTTGACGTTTTTGAAATCGCCTAATTTTTTTTTTGCAATTTGGTTAAATTCTCTCTTATATCAAATTATTAAAGGAAAAAAGTACCAAGAACTATAGCTTATTGTTTATCTCGCTAAATTGCATTTAAAGAATTTAACATTTTAGTGGTTTTAAGGCATAAATTTGCATTTTACTCAAATCACTTTTCCATTGAAGTAAAATAGACGAAATAAGCTAAACCAAACAATGCTGAATATGCCAACCTGCTTGCATATAAATTTTAACATTTTCAAAGATTCTAATATGTATTTATTAATTCAATTAATTGATATGTCAAAATAAACTATATTTTTTAGTAATGAAGCCGTGGTGTTTTAATTTTGTTTTAAAACTGTGTAGAATGTGATAATATCAATAAGATTTTTTAATAATTTCACTGGTGAAAGTTGGCATATTTGCAATGTGTTAACGCAGGGTACTAAACACGAGTTTTGTATGTTGAGAAATGACGTTTTTTTTTTTTTGATTGGTTTTTGTAGTATGAGGAATGTGAAAGGGAGTGAGCAGTGTCAAAATATATGCTTGGCATCTGTGGCTGAGTGTAAATACTTGCAAGAGGATCCAAAGAAAAATAAACGATAAGTGTCGCTACAAATTCGATACGTTTCAGACGGCCCTTAAATAACTAGTATTTAATCAGCTGTTCGTTGGAACATCATTGTTCGATAAATGAAATCGTCGCGGTTTCTCTCACACCTACGTTTTTTTTTTTTGGACGAAATTGAAAACACCCCACATCAAAAACGTCGGTGTTTTCTATCACACCGGTATATTGGTAAATATGTAATAAATACAATATATAAAATCTATTAAATAAAATACTATTTATTAATAATTCTCGCAAATGTCATTTGTACGTGTATGTATGTATATAACAAATGACAACTTGTCTCTTATATTTACATACACGTACAAATGACATTTGCGAGAATAGAAAACATTAACAATTTGCACACAACAAATTTAAACAGCATAAATAGACATTTATTACAATGAGAACAAACAAAGATAAGGAGCCTCTGCGAAAGCAGACATGTGTACTCTGTAAAGAGTGTTTCCTTCTGAACTTTCATTTTTATTTACCGACAAAAGAAAGCTAATCATTCGAACAGTTTTGATTATTTGCTTTATGTTCAATAATTGAGCTGTCCCCGTCCTAATACCAACCTTTTAGTGAGTTGGGCCGCAGGTGGTAAGAAAAAAATCCTTTTCTTGTGACAAAAAAAATAAGCTTTCGCCAGTGCACCAAAGTGGCTGCGGGTAAAAAAAAAAGAAATTTCTTCTTCTGCTCTATTGTCACTTTAAGCGGATCTGGGATGCATCGGGTCGCGGGTTGAGCAGGTCAGTTTTAAAATAAATCTTCTTTGATACATTTATCTTTATTTATTTAAGTAAATGTTTCTTACTAGAGAACTGCAGCGGTGCACCGCAACAATAAGTACATCGCATACATACTTGGTATTTTTCTTACCTAAACACCGCAAAAAAAAAAAAATCGTCTTAACTTCTTTATTTCTTAATATTTTAACACCAAATTTTGATCACCTTGAAAGTATTCTCCATTGACCACAACGCACTTCTCCAAACGATTCTTCCATTGTGCAAAACAGTTTTTAAATTCACTCATCGGGATGTCCTTTAAGCCTTCCAGCGATTTTTTTTTCACCTCCTCCACAGTGGCAAAACGCTTTCCTTTCATATTCCTTTTGAGTCTGGGGAACAAAAATAAGTCACAGGGGGCTAGATCCGGTGAGTATGGGGGGTGGACAATCGGTGTCATGGCGTTTTTGGTCAAAAATTGCTTCACGGAAAGGGCGAACTCCATGACATTCCCGACATCTCACAGAGTTGATCAATGGTTCGGTGACGGTCTTACCGAACGAGGGCATTGATTTTGTCGACGTTTTCATCAGTTCTTGACGTTGAGGGGCGTCCTGAACACAGTTGGTCTTCAATGGACATTTCTTCATTTTTAAAACGTGAAAACCAATCGTAAACTCTGCTTTTACTTAGAGCAGCATCCCCATAAGCAGTCTTAAGTATTACAATAGTTTCCGCGGCCGATTTCCCCACAAAATTTCACAGCCGCGCGTTGTTCTCGACAATCTGCCATTTCGTTTTCGCCGAAATGTAAAAAATTGTTTTACTAAAAAAAAATCTCACAGGCAAACCGATGCACTCACAGCGACACAATTTTGCACACTGACGCAGATGGCGTGACACTAACGGACATGTGGTCAAACAATAGGTTCCCCCACTCTCCCTCCCCACCACAGCGTAATTCCCGTTTCACATATCAAAAAGTGCATTGAGACAGAGAGTATCAATTTACTTTTTTAGTGTAACAGGAAAATACAAGTTTTTAAGCAATTTTAAGCATAATGCATATTCAATGTCGGGCTTGAATGTGAGCCAGATATCAAAAGAAATTGGTCGTAGTTGCGATGTTATTTCGAAATTTTTGCAAAACCCAGAAGAATACGGTAAATCACGCAGTACCGGAAGGAAACCGATACTTACTGGACGAGATAAAAAGGGCATCATAAAAAAAGCGAGCAATTCTACTGTATCGTACTCCCAACTTGCTGCTTCTTGCTGGCAGAAAGTGTCTCCAATGACTGTTTGGCGGTCATTAAAATCATCGGAACACATTGTTAGAGGTGTGTTGAAGAAGGTCCCTGCCAGCAAAAGCGCCATAAGGCAGCTCGTCTCCTTTTTGCTCAAAGTAACTTCGCAACAAACTGGGACTCTGTAAGACATTTTTAGTTGGAATCCGTTTTATGATTTTAATGTGAGTTCTTTAAAATAGGTAATTTTTTCCGATGAGAAAAAATTTCATCTTGATGGACCAGATGGGTTTTGCTATTATTGGCGTGATCTGAGGAAGGAATCCCTTGTTTATTCTAAAAGAAACTTTGGTGGCGGATCGGTGATGGTGTGGGGCGCATTTAAAAAATCTGGTACGCTTGAATTACAGTTCACAAGCTCAAGAATGAACAGCGAAGGGTACATGAATGTGCTGGAGAGTAGTCTGCTCCCTTTTCTGGTGGAAAACAGAGAAGAATCACTTATTTTCATGCAGGACAATGTGCGTATCCACACAAGTCGCCAAACAATGACTTTTTTTAGAAAACTGCTCTGTACAAGTTATGGACTGGCCAGCTTGTTCGCCGGACTTAAACCCCATAGAAAACATAAATTCGATGAAAAAACGCATTTTTGATGTTGGAATAAGCCGAAGTGGCTACATTGGCTACTAATTTTAGTTGCTTATTTTTTTGGGCTATCATTCGTGATTTTTATTTTTGTCAAAATATAAAAAGTACAGATTTGGCGAGACTTGGCAGTAACATTTTCGAAGTGTCATATAATTTTGATAAGCACCTTACTATCCGGTGTGTGATGGAAACCGCTTTCGTATCAATTCCACCCCAATTCCATCCCACGGTGTAATGGAAACCGCTTTTGACGTTTTTGAAATCGCCTAATTTTTTTTTTGCAATTTGGTTAAATTCTCTCTTATATCAAATTATTAAAGGAAAAAAGTACTAAGAACTATAGCTTATTGTTTATCTCGCTAAATTGCATTTAAAGAATTTAACATTTTAGTGGTTTTAAGGCATAAATTTGCATTTTACTCAAATCACTTTTCCATTGAAGTAAAATAGACGAAATAAGCTAAACCAAACAATGCTGAATATGCCAACCTGCTTGCATATAAATTTTAACATTTTCAAAGATTCTAATATGTATTTATTAATTCAATTAATTGATATGTCAAAATAAACTATATTTTTTAGTAATGAAGCCGTGGTGTTTTAATTTTGTTTTAAAACTGTATAGAATGTGATAATATCAATAAGATTTTTTAATAATTTCACTGGTGAAAGTTGGCATATTTGCAATGTGTTAACGCAGGGTACTAAACACGAGTTTTGTATGTTGAGAAATGACGTTTTTTTTTTTTTGATTGGTTTTTGTAGTATGAGGAATGTGAAAGGGAGTGAGCAGTGTCAAAATATATGCTTGGCATCTGTGGCTGAGTGTAAATACTTGCAAGAGGATCCAAAGAAAAATAAACGATAAGTGTCGCTACAAATTCGATACGTTTCAGACGGCCCTTAAATAACTAGTATTTAATCAGCTGTTCGTTGGAACATCATTGTTCGATAAATGAAATCGTCGCGGTTTCTCTCACACCTACGTTTTTTTTTTTTTGGACGAAATTGAAAACACCCGACATCAAAAACGTCGGTGTTTTCTATCACACCGGTATATTGGTAAATATGTAATAAATACAATATATAAAATCTATTAAATAAAATACTATTTATTAATAATTCTCGCAAATGTCATTTGTACGTGTATGTATGTATATAACAAATGACAACTTGTCTCTTATATTTACATACACGTACAAATGACATTTGCGAGAATAGAAAACATTAACAATTTGCACACAACAAATTTAAACAGCATAAATAGACATTTATTACAATGAGAACAAACAAAGATAAGGAGCCTCTGCGAAAGCAGACATGTGTACTCTGTAAAGAGTGTTTCCTTCTGAACTTTCATTTTTATTTACCGACAAAAGAAAGCTAATCATTCGAACAGTTTTGATTATTTGCTTTATGTTCAATAATTGAGCTGTCCCCGTCCTAATACCAACCTTTTAGTGAGTTGGGCCGCAGGTGGTAAGAAAAAAATCCTTTTCTTGTGACAAAAAAAATAAGCTTTCGCCAGTGCACCAAAGTGGCTGCGGGTAAAAAAAAAAGAAATTTCTTCTTCTGCTCTATTGTCACTTTAAGCGGATCTGGGATGCATCGGGTCGCGGGTTGAGCAGGTCAGTTTTAAAATAAATCTTCTTTGATACATTTATCTTTATTTATTTAAGTAAATGTTTCTTACTAGAGAACTGCAGCGGTGCACCGCAACAATAAGTACATCGCATACATATTTGGTATTTTTCTTACCTAAACACCGCAAAAAAAAAAAATCGTCTTAACTTCTTTATTTCTTAATATTTTAACACCAAATTTTGATCACCTTGAAAGTATTCTCCATTGACCACAACGCACTTCTCCAAACGATTCTTCCATTGTGCAAAACAGTTTTTAAATTCACTCATCGGGATGTCCTTTAAGCCTTCCAGCGATTTTTTTTTCACCTCCTCCACAGTGGCAAAACGCTTTCCTTTCATATTCCTTTTGAGTCTGGGGAACAAAAATAAGTCACAGGGGGCTAGATCCGGTGAGTATGGGGGGTGGACAATCGGTGTCATGGCGTTTTTGGTCAAAAATTGCTTCACGGAAAGGGCGAACTCCATGACATTCCCGACATCTCACAGAGTTGATCAATGGTTCGGCGACGGTCTTCACGAACGAGGGCATTGATTTTGTCGACGTTTTCATCAGTTCTTGACGTTGAGGGGCGTCCTGAACAAAGTTGGTCTTCAATGGACATTTCTTCATTTTTAAAACGTGAAAACCAATCGTAAACTCTGCTTTTACTTAGAGCAGCATCCCCATAAGCAGTCTTAAGCATTACAATAGTTTCCGCGGCCGATTTCCCCACAAAATTTCACAGCCGCACGTTGTTCTCGACAATCTGCCATTACGTTTTCGCCGAAATGTAAAAAGTTGTTTTACTAAAAAAAAATCTCACAGGCAAACCGATGCACTCACAGCGACACAATTTTGCACACTGACGCAGATGGCGTGACACTAACGGACATGTGGTCAAACAATAGGTTCCCCCACTCTCCCTCCCCACCACAGCGTAATTCCCGTTTCACATATCAAAAAGTGCATTGAGACAGAGAGTATCAATTTACTTTTTTAGTGTAACTGGAAAATACAAGTTTTTAAGCAATTTTAAGCATAATGCATATTCAATGTCGGGCTTGAATGTGAGCCAGATATCAAAAGAAATTGGTCGTAGTTGCGATGTTATTTCGAAATTTTTGCAAAACCCAGAAGAATACGGTAAATCACGCAGTACCGGAAGGAAACCGATACTTACTGGACGAGATAAAAAGGGCATCATAAAAAAAGCGAGCAATTCTACTGTATCGTACTCCCAACTTGCTGCTTCTTGCTGGCAGAAAGTGTCTCCAATGACTGTTTGGCGGTCATTAAAATCATCGGAACACATTGTTAGAGGTGTGTTGAAGAAGGTCCCTGCCAGCAAAAGCGCCATAAGGCAGCTCGTCTCCTTTTTGCTCAAAGTAACTTCGCAACAAACTGGGACTCTGTAAGACATTTTTAGTTGGAATCCGTTTTATGATTTTAATGTGAGTTCTTTAAAATAGGTAATTTTTTCCGATGAGAAAAAATTTCATCTTGATGGACCAGATGGGTTTTGCTATTATTGGCGTGATCTGAGGAAGGAATCCCTTGTTTATTCTAAAAGAAACTTTGGTGGCGGATCGGTGATGGTGTGGGGCGCATTTAAAAAATCTGGTACGCTTGAATTACAGTTCACAAGCTCAAGAATGAACAGCGAAGGGTACATGAATGTGCTGGAGAGTAGTCTGCTCCCTTTTCTGGTGGAAAACAGAGAAGAATCACTTATTTTCATGCAGGATAATGTGCGTATCCACACAAGTCGCCAAACAATGACTTTTTTTAGAAAACTGCTCTGTACAAGTTATGGACTGGCCAGCTTGTTCGCCGGACTTAAACCCCATAGAAAACATAAATTCGATGAAAAAACGCATTTTTGATGTTGGAATAAGCCGAAGTGGCTACATTGGCTACTAATTTTAGTTGCTTATTTTTTTGGGCTATCATTCGTGATTTTTATTTTTGTCAAAATATAAAAAGTACAGATTTGGCGAGACTTGGCAGTAACATTTTCGAAGTGTCATATAATTTTGATAAGCACCTTACTATCCGGTGTGTGATGGAAACCGCTTTCGTATCAATTCCACCCCAATTCCATCCCACGGTGTAATGGAAACCGCTTTTGACGTTTTTGAAATCGCCTAATTTTTTTTTTGCAATTTGGTTAAATTCTCTCTTATATCAAATTATTAAAGGAAAAAAGTACTAAGAACTATAGCTTATTGTTTATCTCGCTAAATTGCATTTAAAGAATTTAACATTTTAGTGGTTTTAAGGCATAAATTTGCATTTTACTCAAATCACTTTTCCATTGAAGTAAAATAGACGAAATAAGCTAAACCAAACAATGCTGAATATGCCAACCTGCTTGCATATAAATTTTAACATTTTCAAAGATTCTAATATGTATTTATTAATTCAATTAATTGATATGTCAAAATAAACTATATTTTTTAGTAATGAAGCCGTGGTGTTTTAATTTTGTTTTAAAACTGTATAGAATGTGATAATATCAATAAGATTTTTTAATAATTTCACTGGTGAAAGTTGGCATATTTGCAATGTGTTAACGCAGGGTACTAAACACGAGTTTTGTATGTTGAGAAATGACGTTTTTTTTTTTTTTTGATTGGTTTTTGTAGTATGAGGAATGTGAAAGGGAGTGAGCAGTGTCAAAATATATGCTTGGCATCTGTGGCTGAGTGTAAATACTTGCAAGAGGATCCAAAGAAAAATAAACGATAAGTGTCGCTACAAATTCGATACGTTTCAGACGGCCCTTAAATAACTAGTATTTAATCAGCTGTTCGTTGGAACATCATTGTTCGATAAATGAAATCGTCGCGGTTTCTCTCACACCTACGTTTTTTTTTTTTTGGACGAAATTGAAAACACCCCACATCAAAAACGTCGGTGTTTTCTATCACACCGGTATATTGGTAAATATGTAATAAATACAATATATAAAATCTATTAAATAAAATACTATTTATTAATAATTCTCGCAAATGTCATTTGTACGTGTATGTATGTATATAACAAATGACAACTTGTCCCTTATATTTACATACACGTACAAATGACATTTGCGAGAATAGAAAACATTAACAATTTGCACACAACAAATTTAAACAGCATAAATAGACATTTATTACAATGAGAACAAACAAAGATAAGGAGCCTCTGCGAAAGCAGACATGTGTACTCTGTAAAGAGTGTTTCCTTCTGAACTTTCATTTTTATTTACCGACAAAAGAAAGCTAATCATTCGAACAGTTTTGATTATTTGCTTTATGTTCAATAATTGAGCTGTCCCCGTCCTAATACCAACCTTTTAGTGAGTTGGGCCGCAGGTGGTAAGAAAAAAATCCTTTTCTTGTGACAAAAAAAAAATAAGCTTTCGCCAGTGCACCAAAGTGGCTGCGGGTAAAAAAAAAAGAAATTTCTTCTTCTGCTCTATTGTCACTTTAAGCGGATCTGGGATGCATCGGGTCGCGGGTTGAGCAGGTCAGTTTTAAAATAAATCTTCTTTGATACATTTATCTTTATTTATTTAAGTAAATGTTTTTTACTAGAGAACTGCAGCGGTGCACCGCAACAATAAGTACATCGCATACATACTTGGTATTTTTCTTACCTAAACACCGCAAAAAAAAAAAATCGTCTTAACTTCTTTATTTCTTAATATTTTAACACCAAATTTTGATCACCTTGAAAGTATTCTCCATTGACCACAACGTACTTCTCCAAACGATTCTTCCATTGTGCAAAATAGTTTTTAAATTCACTCATCGGGATGTCCTTTAAGCCTTCCAGCGATTTTTTTTTCACCTCCTCCACAGTGGCAAAACGCTTTCCTTTCATATTCCTTTTGAGTCTGGGGAATAAAAATAAGTCACAGGGGGCTAGATCCGGTGAGTATGGGGGGTGGACAATCGGTGTCATGGCGTTTTTGGTCAAAAATTGCTTCACGGAAAGGGCGAACTCCATGACATTCCCGACATCTCACAGAGTTGATCAATGGTTCGGTGACGGTCTTACCGAACGAGGGCATTGATTTTGTCGACGTTTTCATCAGTTCTTGACGTTGAGGGGCGTCCTGAACACAGTTGGTCTTCTGTGTTTTGATTATTTGCTTTATGTTCAATAATTGAGCTGTCCCCGTCCTAATACCAACCTTTTAGTGAGTTGGGCCGCAGGTGGTAAGAAAAAAATCCTTTTCTTGTGACAAAAAAAAAATAAGCTTTCGCCAGTGCACCAAAGTGGCTGCGGGTAAAAAAAAAAAAAAATTCTTCTTCTGCTCTATTGTCACTTTAAGCGGATCTGGGATGCATCGGGTTGCGGGTTGAGCAGGTCAGTTTTAAAATAAATCTTCTTTGATACATTTATCTTTATTTATTTAAGTAAATGTTTCTTACTAGAGAACTGCAGCGGTGCACCGCCACAATAAGTAACAATAAAAAAAAAGATGCGGTGTTGATTCTACTCATGGTCGTTTTGTTGTGGTCACAGACAATGACAGTCCTGGGACGATGGCTTGAAATAGTATGCAAACATCAGTGAAGAGTCGAATCTACTTAGTCATGTCCGACTGTCTGTTCTCCTCGTATACAATAAACACTATGAAGAATAAATTTGCAGATAAAATCTCTTTTAAATTTTTCCCATACTCACTTCTCCGGTTGCATGTACAATATAGACTATCTACACTAGCCCAAAATATTGTACGTGCACCTACGAATTTTTGTATAATGTGACCAGATTTCTCAGAATGGTATTATGCTAATCCTTTTGGGTTTTTGTTTTTCGTTTTTTAACCAGATGGACCGAATTAAAACAATCCATTTTGATAACTGGATTTCCATGTGCTGAACCTCGCACCTTCAATTTAACTTAACTTTAAGCAATTGCAACTTACCAAATAAGACGCAGGTGAAACACTTGATCCATCATGATGACCGTTAAAGAGGCGCCACGGTACATTGTTCCACAAAAAATGCCAACTCCAAGCAGACACATAAGTGTCGCTATTAAAGTGGCGTAGGGAATACGGGCCATGCATAACTGACAGCAATCGCCTGAAATATTTGGAAGTTTTATTAATACATAAATTATTGTCTATACGCCCATATGACAGTAGGTTAATTGAAATAAACAAAGTAAAAGGTCAAATGGGTTACGCTTTATTTCAGGTTTAGTGCTGTATCCAACCAATGGATAACAAAGAAAGCTGGAATGGCTTTCTATGATGTATCTCATGTTTATATTGTACGAACTCCTTCCTTATCTTGGAGCTCTCTTGGAGTCTCTGTGGATCACAGACATCAGCACATACGATGGAGCATCCACAAACAAACCCAAAACTTAACACATTTAAGCTTATGGAATCTTTTCACACTTGTTTAAGCATAATTAAAATAATAGCAAAAAGTATATGACTATGGCTGCTTCAAAGTGGTTGTAAAAACCTATTTAATTTTCTCTACTGGAATGTAAATACATTGTCGCAAATAATGGTGCATGAGCAGCTTTAAAGTCAATTTATTTTGGAGAACTTGATTTTCCCATATTAGATGGGTTGCCTTCGACATTTAAAAGTGTCTTTACCAAATAGCAGGTCGTTATCTTTTGAAAACTGAGAGGATCCATCTGTGTTAACAAGTCAAAGAAGGTTCTGTCGAAAATCTACGTTTTAATATTGCTCATTGGTTGGTTTTATTTCATATTTTGTTACACAAAAAAACAAGATAGGTAGTCATGGGACCCCCTAGTGGTCCGAGGATCTTGAAGTTTATATGGTTGGTGGAGATCGGTCAGAAACTTATAGTGTCCATATTTCAAGTCGATAGTATGAAAAACAACTTTTATTTGGATCCCGGTTTGTATGGGGGTACCCTCCTAGTGGTCCGATTCGTCTGATTCCGAAAAATATACTGCGTTTGGTAAAAAAGAAAGCTCCGTGCAAAATTTCAGCTCTGAAGAGTATAAATATAAAATATGTATAAAAAAACTAACTTCGGATATGCCGAAGTTGTAATACTCCTCACGCCCCGCTAGAAGTCCGAGGAAAACTAAAAAGAAAGTGGTCCGATTCGGCTGATTCCGACAAATGTACTGCGTATGGTAAAAAGACAGCTTCGTGCAAAATTTCAGCTCTCTAGCACTGCATGAAGCGTAACATTGATTTATTTTTTTGAATATTCAAATTAATTGTAGTAACCGCACTCGGAACCACAGTTATACACATTCATTATATTCTAAGAAGGATACAATAGCATTATGGTAACTGAAGTAAGAAAGAAAAATGTTTGATTGACATTTATTTAAGCATCGTCAAAATACCGCATCGATGGGCATTTTATACTTTGCTGTACTGAGTTTTCGATCATTGGACATAGTCAAATCTACAGCTTGATTCAAAAATTCAAGTAAAGGTATATTTTTATTAGCTGCAAAGTTAATATACATTCTGTCAAAAAAGTACCGGGAATTGTCGATTTAAATCTGGCGGGGTAAACTAGGCAGGTAAATTTTTCCCTATGTTGGTACAACTGTCCTTAATTACTATGCCAAGTTTGAGCGGGATCTGTCAACCAGTTTGTTTACAGCAGATGGTGGTTAAGTAAGTCGATGTCAATAGAGCGTGCCGATTTTTTACTATGGGTGATTTCGTTGAACAAAGAATTTGTTTAAAGTTTTGTGTCGCGAATGAATTTTCGTGTGCCGATGCATTGAGAATGTTACAAAAGGCCTTTGGAAATAATGCTATATCGAAAACTCGGGCATATGAGTGGTACAAAGCCTTCAAAGACGGTGGTGAAGTGGTCGAAGACTTGTCTCGTTCCGGACGCCCATCGACGGCTTCTACCGACGATAACGTCGATAAAATTAAGGAAATGGTGCTCGAAAACCGTCATACCGAGCATCGGAATGGTTGGGAAAAAATGAGCCGAAACCGAAAAAACCACGCCAAAGCCGCTCGAAAGTCAAGGTGATGCTAATTGTTTTCTTCGATATCCGTGGCGTAGTGCACTACGAATTCGTTCCAGAGGGTCAGACGGTAAACAAGGAGTATTACCTAGGCGTTATGAGACGTTTGCGAGAGCGTATCCGTAAGAAGCGGCCAGAATTGTGGGCGAACATAACGCGCCGTCTCACCGAGCTACGATTGTGAAGGATTTTCTCGCCAAAAACTCAACTAACATCATTGAACAACCACCGTATTCGCCTGATTTGGCCCCCTGTGACTTTTTCCTTTTCCAAAACTAAAATTGCCGCTTCGTGGCACCCGTTTTGAGTCCATTGAAGCCATAAAACAAAATTCGGCGCGTGAACTGAAGGCCATCCCGGAAAACGCCTATAAAAAATGTTTCGATGATTGGAAATGCCGTTGGCATAGATGTACTGGTCCAAATGGTGCCTATTTTGAAGGCGACCCAATAAATTTGGATGATTAAAGGTAAAAATGTTGTTTTATTTATAAATTCCCGGTACTTTTTTGACAGAATGTAAGTGGAGACTTCACACTTAATATCATAGGTGCATTATCTAATTTTTCCCCAATTTTTTTTTTTTTTAAGTATTTCAGAAACTTCTATACAAAATAGATGATTAAATTTTCAAATAAAAATTGTTGTATCTGCCTCATGGATTTGCCAAGCGAAATATAAACGGCAACAATTAAAATGTATTTCCCATTTTCGGAATTGCAACGAGCAACGCATATTTCGCCTATACTAGAAACAATAATAGCCATTTTACACTGAGTATCTAATGTACATTTCTCGAATGCTGCACGAATGAATTTGCATGCAAACATTTCCAAATGCATTCAAAATTTCATTCCATTTGGTGCTGAAAAAAAAATAACCAAGCAAATGAAACGAATAGCATGCACTGAACCAAATGGGAAAAAAAAGCAAGCAAATGCCTCGCATTCGTTTCATTTGGTTTTAAATTACTTGGTTGATTTCCAAATGATTTGGAAATGTTTTGCTTCGGCTGAAAGAATCGGCATGTGCGAGAGAGAAAAAAACGCACAAAAAGTGCGTGCAAAAGATACAGACGACTCTGTCGTTGTTTTTCTTGAGTGTGCGGTTTTTTTTCCATCATTTGTGTTTTGTTATTCAGGTGATTTACATGTGTGGAACAATATGAATATAATAAGCGAAAGTGATTCCTTAAGAAGCGTAAGTTTTGTTTTGAAATTCCTATTAAATGCAAATAGTCTTTATTTATTAACAGCTTGTAGACTATATTTAAATAGGATTAATAATTATAGGTTTCATATACAATATATACAGCCATAGTCAAAACTATTTACACAAAACAATTTTTTTTTAAATTTTTTGCTAAATAAATAGAATAGATCCAGAGCCATAGTAATTTTGTTTTGCACAGGGGTCAAAGGAATGGATTTTTTTTTGTTTTTTCTCATCACTACATCAAAAATAAATTTGTATTGTTTTCTAACCTTTTTAATACTAACATTAGATCAGGAATTGAAATTGATTGACTATTTTCAGTGCATTTTTAATTGCTTTACTACGACTTCCTAAAATAACGAAGCAGAAGTGAAAAGCAAAGGCGAAAAGAGATATGAAATTATTTCATGAACGGAAAAGAAGACAAAGAAACATTTTTAGCGCCATCCGCGGTTTATTACCATTTTTAATTATCTTCACTCAACGCAAGCCAAAAAATTTTGAAAAAAACGAATGAGGCGAAAGAGAACAAAGAAAACGCAGAGACTTTCACGACTACGTTTTCAGAACGTCACAGGCTCCGCTTACTTACACTTCTCTTACCCACATAAAATCTTTTCGCAGTCGCAGACCCTATCGTCTGTGTCTTCAAAATACTACGGTTGGTCACAGGGGCGAGGGTGTCTTATGTTTTCGTCACGTAGTCAATATCGTCTAGGAAAATCTCGCTGGGTCACGTAATATGGGTACCTTCCCTTATTTATTTGTTTTATTTATTTATTATTAAGTTCAAATGTAATATAAAATTACAGAAAACTTATAAAAATGGAAGCTAGCTATAGGCCTTAAGCTTACTACAGTAATGCTAACGCTTAATGTACATATTTACAGATTTAAGTATTTTAGATAAAAAAGAAAAATACAATAGAATTTAATTATATTGTAATTACGAGTATATTAATATTAAATGAATGAATGCTATAGCTTAAGGTATTTACAGATTTAAATTATTTATATAAAACAAAAGTTAAAAATATTGCTAAAACTAATGGAAAATACTATAATTTATGGTATACTCGTATGTTAATTGATCTTAGAAAATTACAAATGAGTCGGGTATGAGTAGTGGAGGGGTTAGTTAAAGGAGTGAAAGAGGAGTGTGTGGGAAAGAATTGTAATCTTTTGACTAGGAAATGAGGGCAATCAGAAAGTATATGTTGAATAGAAAGGGGTGAATTGCAGAATTCCTGGATGGATGTGGTAGTTTATTAATTAAGTATGAATGCATATGGTAGTTTGTTAATTATGAAGCTATGACTTAGGTAAGTGTGTCCGAGACGAAGCCTAATTAATTTATTCATATCTGAGCGAGAGGGAATGATGGCTGAGGGTTTATCGAAGTCAAAAATGAAAGTTTGTTGGGATTAATGGATTTATAATGTGCAGAGGTTAAATTCCACCTTGATTTGTAAACGGATCTGAAATGTTGTTTAATAAATTGAAGAATGTCAGTGGTATTATGATTGGGGGAAGTATTGAGGGAGAAGTTAGGTGCAGATTTTTCAGTCAAGTCTGCAAAGTCGTTTCCGGGAATTTTTGAGTGGCTTGGAACCCATATGAGGGCGATTCTATGGGAGTTGGAAGAAAGAATATGTCTTACAGATTTGGCGTAGAAGTTGCAGTTTGATTGATTGAGGATAGAATTAATTCCTGAAAGAGAGTCAGAGCATATGGCAAATTTACCAGTTTTCTTTTCAATGAATTTAACAGCTTCATGTATTGCAATAATTTCGGGTGTATATGCCGTGCTGTAATGTGGTAGAAGATCATATTTTATTGGAGAATCCTTAAAAGTAATGCTGAAAGACACGTAATGGTCCGTTTTTGAGCCGTCCGTGTAAATAAAGGTATACAATGCAAGTTGGTTTTCTAATTCAAGGAATTTCTGTATGTAAAGTTGGAATGTATGATTTGTTAAGGTAGCTGAGAGATATTAAGATATTAGGTGCAGAGTAGCACCAAGGGGGGGTTAAGGAAATTTGTTTTTGGGAAGGAGGAGTATGGAAGGTGTAAGTTTTTACTCAAGGAAATGATTTTATGAATAACGGAAGGAAGTTTAGGAGTTTTTTTTAACTTTAAGTATCTTGAAACAAAGGGGGAAATGGGAGAATCACGACTAAGAAGAAGTGATTTAATGACTTTGGCTGTGATCATTTGTCTGCGAATATCTAAGGGCATTATGTTTGATTCGAATAACATGTTATAGATAGGAGTAGTCCTACAGGCGCCTAAGCATAGTCTGAGAGCAGAATGATAGATGACGCGAACCCTATTAAGAAGTGATTTAGGAGCATTGTCATAAAGGTAAAGACCAAAATCAATTTTCGTCACAATCAGTGAATTAACAACAGATATAATAGTGGGTTGGCTGCAATTGTATTTGTAGGAGGAAATGCATTTAATGATGTTAAGTCTGTTGGATGAAGAGAGGAGAAGATTATCAATATGAGTGTTTTAAGTATAGCGATTGTTGTTGTTCCTAGAATCCTTAGGGAATGAACATTGTTGATAATAGCTGAGTTAGATTGAAGATTAAAATTACAACTTTTTTTCCGACAGATGTGGAGATGTTTCCATTTGGAAACAGAAAGCAGAGCACCAGAGCAGTCACACCAATCTGATATGTCTATCATGAGATCGCTGATATCTTGATGATTATTTTTTTTTTTTTTAAGGGAGAATGATGTGATAATCGTCACCGTAGGCACAAAAGTTGAATCTTTTGTGTAGCGAGATTATACGATTAAGGCGATAAGAAAGAGGACAACAGAGAGAGGGGACCTTGCGGTATATCATTAAAGAGAGAGCGTACTTGGGATATGGAAGAATCGAGCAAGTCTTCTATTAGACATGAAATGGATAATATACATTTGGTTATTTTGGGACCTATGCCCCATAATTTCAGTTCGTCTAGAATCGGGTGAATCCCTATTCTATCAAAAGCCTTAGTGTACGCTAAAAAGAAAACAGGGACATGTTTCTTTTGTGAAAGAGATGACGTAATCAGATAATCTAAAGAAATATGAGAATCAGAAATTGACTGGTTGTTGTTAGTAGCAAACCACCATAAACGATTGGCAATAATCTTATATAAAACTTTAGCACAACAAGCATTGAGAGAAGTGGGTCTGTAGGATTCAAGCTTGGTTTTGTCTGAGTTTCGTTTTAGGAGCGGGATTACTTTACTTAATTTGTATTGATGATGAATCTGGCTAGTAAAAATAAGATTATATAGTTTGAGAAGACGAGTTTTAACGAGGGAGGGAAGGTGGTTTAACATTGTGTAATTAATTCTGTCAAGCCCGAGGGTTTTACCTTTAAGATTATTAAGTGCGTTATTAAGTTCAGTGATAGATATATTATTTTCTATTGGATGCGCGGAAGAGGAAGAAAGGAAATTAATTGTATTAGTACTAGGAATAAGAGACTTATTATGACAAAAGTTGGGCGAGATGTTTTGATCAGACGAATCAGCAGACCAATGGTTACAGAATTCTTGGGCAATGAGATATCTGTTGGTAATAGAGTATTGGAATGAGGGTGTCTTGATACAATGAATCGACTTGGTGTCGCAGAATTTTCTAATATTGGCGGATGAGGGCGGTGGAGGTAGCAGGATTAATAACATAGGTAAAGTTGTATATGCTTAAACGCTTAGCTTCTTAAAATCGCACTAGCTTTACTATAGTTTAGAATGATAGAGGACGTAATGTTACGTTTTAAAATCTTCCAGTAGTTATCTTTAGTGTTTTTTAAACTATTGAGATGAGGGTTCCACCAAGGAACAGTATTATTGCGATGAAGATTTTTGGAGGATAGAGGTATAGAAATGTGGGCAGAATCTCGAATGATTTTGGTTAAGTTGGCAGCTTCTTTGTTAACATTATGACTAATTGGCCTACGGATGCTGAACAAGGTAGCTGACTCAGCGTACAAATTCCAGTTGACGAGGTCAGTTTTGAATTTTGGGAAATGTCTTATAGCTGAGACGGAATGGGTGTCGAAGAGAGAGATGATAATTGGAAAATTGTCACTACCAAAGAGTGAATTAATAGTGCTACTCCCCCATGTGAGTAGGAGGAGTGTTGAGGATAGACTATAATTAATTGGGATTGGAAAGTTAATGTGAGCATGGAGGTGAATTTCTTGTAAGGCGATTACTTTGGGATTATGTTGTTTTATTAATATTTGCAATTGGCTGTAATTTTTTAGGTAGCCATTAATGTTCCATTGTAGGATTTTTAAAGTGGAAGCTATATCTTTAAGAAAAAATTATGTATTGAGTTATGATTTTTTGGAGCTCCCCCTATCAGTCATAAGATTAACAGGTATGAGCTCCAAGTGTAAAGATAGAGAGAGAGATGGAGGGGGTGCAGGTAGAAAGCAATAGTCGACTGCAGTAAACAAGCAGATGGACATACAAATGCATGCAAAAGACCTTTTCAATGTGAATTTGTGTAGACATGACAAACAAGACAAAACAATGCAAATTAGTAATAGAAACACAAAGGAACCAAACGGAGCGGCGCCTTTCTTTTGAAAAATGTTCCTGCTGCTGACAGCGCAAGTAGAAAAAGGCTCCGTTACGTTCATGCAAATGATTTTATATCTCTTTCCGCCTTTGTTTTTCGCTTCTGCTTCGTTGATAACCACATATTCAGTAACCGGCTGCAAATTTGCTTCTTTATTTTACCAGAAAAAAATTTAAGTAAAGCAAATATTTTTCTACGGTCCCTATTTTGAAGCCAGCAATTCAAATTGCATTATGCATTAGATCCTTTCGATGACTTGTTGTGTGTCATTTTGTTGTTGTGCATCCGAAGATTACACACAATTTCTTGTTAGTTGTTAGATAATCTCGGGGTGTGAAACAAAGAGAAAGGCAAAATTTCGTCTTTACAATATCCACAATCGTTGGCTTGGTTGTTTGATTTTTTTACCTATAGGCAAATTGCACACAAATTCTTCGATATTATTGTTGTAAATGTAATATCGGAGAGCAAATGTGTTTTGTAAAAGGAATTTGTGTTTGCAAATTTGTTTGCAATTATAATATACCAGCTTCGTACACTAATCTCGTCTTGCTTTGATTCTTTCATTGCTTGCTTATGCTGCCTGTGTGTCTGTACTAAAGGTAATGTGCCTCACCTATTAAGCACACTATTGAAGTGAAACTGCTGAACAAAATGGTAGGTATCAAGTTTTAAAATAATTAACAAAGTTGTGTTCTACAATCTAATAGTATTCATTTATTTCATTAATTTGTGATAAAACGTTATAAGTTTATGATAACGAAAACGAGATTCAAATACTTTTTTATAAGACCGCTTTCACACTTGCGTGTCTGCCACAGAATTCTCTATTGCGTGTCATGTTTTATTGACGAGAATGCGCGGTGGTCGAATTTCGTTCATTTAGTTTGAGTTTTGTTGAGGAATTTGAAAATTTTTGCTTTGCGTGACGCAGCAAGTGTACTAGAAAACACGCAAACACAAAGAAGAATAAACGATTAAAGCTGCACATGCACACGCAAGTGTTAAACCGGTCTAAAGGGTGGTTAAAGTATTACGTAAGCATGTTTTTTTTGTGGGGTTGTTCATAATTTTCTTATTTTTGCTGATACATGGGGGAGGGGAGATAATATGAATTTTATGAAAGATGAATTTAAAACAAAGAGAGATGTCGTGGGACACCCGTGTGGAGCGAAGCTTCATTCACAACAAAATTTTTACTGTAAAATTTATA
>JAWNKV010000339.1:0-185033 GCA_035041805.1 Amiota mariae | reverse complement strand
TTATTACTACCAAGCAAGGAAGGGGAAAAAGGAAAAGATGCTGCCTACAATTAGATTGTGCAAGATTGTGACACCAAGAGTCGTTCTGCAACTGGATAATTTCGGGAGGCGGATTAGTTTAAGATGGCTTTGGTAAGATGGAAGGTGCAAAAAGCAAGAATTGCTTTTGAACAGACTCAATACTATCACTATACTTTTTAAACTGTGGATCCCATCCACATGAAGCATATTAAAGTATTGGTCTAACCAAAGAAGTGAATAATAATTTGGTGGTGTAGGGATCATTAAACTCTTTAGACCAACGTTTAATGTATCCTAAAACACCTCTAACTTTACATGTGATGCAAGAAATATGCAACCCAAAATGCAGCTTTGGATCCATCAACACACCCAGGTCACTGAATTGTGTGACACACTCTAGAGTGTGATCACTAATGTGGTAGCTTTTTACAATTAAATTTTTACGGTAACAGGACATTATTTTACATTTGTCACAAGCGAAAGATAATTTTTGGCGCACCACTAAGATAAGGAATCAAGATCTTCTTGAAGAAACATTTGTTGAACCGGAGATAAAATAGATAAGCATAACTTAACATCATCAGCGTACATTAAGACGTTAGAATGCTTTATGGCAGATGGCAAATCGTTTATAAAAATATTAAATTATAATGGGCCAAGGTGGCTACCCTGAGGGACACCAGAAGTTACACAAATAGTCTTAGATATAGCTGTTTTAAAAATAACTCTTTGGGTTCTGGAAGTTAGATAGGATGTAATCCAGCTAACTAACTTGGGAGGAAAACCAAAGGTATTCAGTTTCAGTTTATTAAGGAGTACGAAGTGACAAACACTGTCAAAAGCTTTACTAAAATCTGTGTAAATGACATCCATTTGATGTTGTTGTGAAAAACTACAATTAACCAACGAAGTAAATTCTAAGAAGTTGGTTGTAGTTCAACGCTTCTTGGTGAAACCGTGCTGTGAGGTACTTAATAAAGGAAGAATGAAAGGCTGCAACTGATCGGTGATAATATGTTCAAACAACTTCGGAATAGCGCAGTGTTTAGTTATTCCAAGGTAATTTGGTATATTAGCTTTACTGCCTTTTTTGTGGAGTGGGATAATATAGGACTGCTTCCAAATATTAGGTAATACAGAGGTATTCAGAGATAAGTCAAACAATTTGCAGATTGGTCTAAACAAAGCAACAGCACACCGCTTTAGAGTACAACTAGGTACATCATCTGGTCCCGGTAAAAACGTTAATTTAGAAGATTTTAAATATTGTAATACTGTATCACAATCAATAACTGGCATATTAAATTGATTAAATTGGGGAATATGATATGGGTATGGACTATTACAATATTTATTGCTTTGAAAAAAGTTCGAAAAAAGATTGGAAATTTCTCCATCGCTGCAACATTCAACACCATTTAATTTCATACAGGATGGGAATATATCCAACCTGCGCTTCGTGTTAATAAAGTTATACAATTTTTTATGATCTCTTTTAATATCCTCTTTGACATGTGTCACGTATGACTGATAGCAGAAATTGTTTAGGTGTTGAAAATTATAGCGGGATATAGCGTATTTAGTATAATCAGCAAACAAACCGGACCTTTTAAATTTTTTAAATAGTCTATTTTTTAAATTCTTTAATTTAATTAAATCACGAGACAACCAAGGTGGCGTATGTGTGTTATGTTTAAGTTTAATTTTCGGAACACATAATTTGAAATGATTTTCCATAGTTGTACAAAAAAACTTTGCAGCTAGTTCAACATTATCACAGGAATACAAATAAGACCAGTCAGTGGCTATAAGAAGAGAATTTAACTTAAAGAAGTCAGTTTGTTTAAAGCAGAAAACACGTCTTGATGTAGAAAGCAAATTAAAAGGATTATTGGAAGGAAATCCAAACCCATTCAGATTAATATTTAATTCCAAAGTCGGATGATAAGCATCCTCTAGAGTGGAAAGAGGATTACTTCGAAACAAGGAAACATCATTTATGCTGTCGGTAAAGATCAAATCTAAAATTCGTTTAATGTTATTAGCTATGTAGTTTACTTGCTGAAGGGAAAGATCCAGCAATGAGTCGACAATTTCACAGCTTACTGATAATATTATAGAGTTACAATTATCCGAGGCTGTCCAAGAAATATTTGGAAGATTATTAGGTTGGTACAAATATAATGGCCGTTTCCATATTGTTTATTTTTATGCATGAATTTCGGAATAAATTTTTTAATGAATGTAGTCATGCTATATGTCGTTTTAAAGCGCGTTTTTCGCTCTATCTTCTCGACTAATTATCTTTTTATTATCGTCATACGTTTCTGATTTCCGACCACTTTTTGTGATGCTATCAAAACAAGAAATTCGGATTATTTTGCTTCACGAGTTCAAACTTGGCCACAATGCTGCGGAGACGACACGAAATATCAATAAAGCGTGGGGCGAGGATACTGCTTCCGAACGTACCACACGTAGATGGTTTGAAAAATTTCGCGCAGGTGATACCAGCCTTGAAGATAAAGAGGGTCGCGGCCGCCCATCTGAGGTTGACAATGACGAATTGAAAGACTTAATCGAAGCCGATCCTCGCAAAACCACACGAGAAGTCGCACAAGAACTCAACGTCGATCACTCAACAGTCGTACGCCATCTGAAGCAAATAGGGAAGTCAAAAAAACTCGATAAATGGGTGCCGCATGAATTGAACGAAAATCAAATAAATCGTCGTTTTGAGGTTTCATCGTCTCTTCTTCAGCGCAACAAAAATGACCCGTTTCTCGACCGAATCGTAACGTGCGATGAAAAATGGATCCTCTACGACAAATGGCGACGTTCCGGGCAGTGGTTGGACAGCGATGAGGCTCCACAACAGTTCCCGAAGCCGAAACTGTACCAAAAGAAGATTATGGTTACTGTTTGGTGGTCAGCAGCCGGTCTCATCCATCACAGCTTTCTGAATCCAGGCGAAACGATCACGGCAGAGAAGTACTGCCAACAAATCGACGAAATGCACCAGAAGCTTCGACGTATGTGCCCGAGATTGGTCAATATGAAGGGACCAATCTGCTCCATGACAATGCTCGCTAGATCATTGTAAGCATTACGCATTAACGTAATAGATTTAATAAAGTCTATCTCATCAGACCGACAAATAGGTCAAGACCAGCAAAGGCCGATATTTTGATCAATAATAATTCTTCCATTGATATCCGCACAGGCAACATGGGCCGCATTATCACACAACCAACTAACTACATTGCGGCATTTAGGAGTAAATGATTTATTTTTACACTTTATAATACAAAAATGCATTTTCAATTAAAAATATAAATGTTTAATATAATTAAAAAACAAAAATAAAATTTAAAAGAAAAATTCACACTTTCCGCAGGCACTGTACTAAGTATAAGAGCAAATGTAAACCAAAACCAGTTCGAGAGCGAACCAAAAAACAACAAAATGCACAGAAACAAGAACAAGGATTTATAAACGCTAATTAAAGGAAAATTTGCATTTATCAAATTCCAAAAATTTAAAATGCAATCCACAATCAGAAAAAAAAATAAGTTGATACGTAATTATGATTTCTATAATTAAAATATTTCGCGCAAATGTATTTTAAATCTCACTGCACACAAGAAAAAAAAGAGTATTTTTAGAGGGAGAAAGAATGTTGCTCTCTCAGCATTAAAGAGAAGCAAAAGTACATGCAAAGCAAAGATTACAACAAACATAAAATTTACTTACAACGTTAAGCACTAAAAAAAGCAACAAATTGCACTGAGCAAAACCAAAGATTAAATAAATGATAATAATTAAATAATTTGAATTTACAAAACTAAATAAATGAAAACAATCGATGCACAATCAGTTAAAAAAAAATATATCATTATCATTACAAGACTCTTTTAATTTTCTTTCTTTTCATTGATCCTAAAGCATTCTTATTACTTAAATGCTATTGTTATCTCTTATGTACTAATAATGTTGCATTAGGCTTTACACACTACTGTTATACATTACACTTAAACATAAGCGACTATATTACTACAGTAAGAACGTTGCAGGATACCGACTAATTCAATCGACGTGTTTCATTCTTTCAGCAGCACGATGTTCAATGTCGAAGTTAAAGTCTTGTAAATGTAAAATCCATTGCGCTACCTCATGGGGAACATGCTTTTTCTTCACAGTCTGCGTAAATGCAATGCAAATTGTCACCAACTTAAAGTTTTCCCCAAGCAAGTAATGCCAACATTTTTCGACTGCAAGGTAGGCAGTTGTGACCTCCAAAATGTAACTGTGACGTCTGGAATCACTGAAGCAACGTAGCGCCAAAACCATGCTTCGAAGCGTCGGTATGTACTTCGATGAGCGGATCTCTACTATAAATTCTTAAAACCGGTTCTCTGCATAACGCTTATTTCAATTGACCAACTGCATTTAGTTCATTGGTTTCGATTTTAAGAACCACATCCTTCTTCAGCAGTTTCGTTAATGGACGAGCTATTTGCGCATACACTTTGGTGAAACTCCAAAAAAACCCGTTAAACTTAAAAAGGACTGCACCGCCTTCATGTTTTTGGGAACACCGAATTATCTGACAGCGTTTGTCTTCTCATGGTCCGGCCTTATTTTTGCCATTCTCTATTGTATGCCCAAGAAAATCAACCTTTTTATACAAAAAAATGGCACTTCTTCCACTTTATCTTCAGATTTGACTTGGCAGCAACCTCAAGAACCAACTTTAATTAATGAATGCATTCCTCGGTTGTCTGTACGTAAATAATGATGTCATCTATGTAGAATTGCATAACATCCCGAGCAATCAGATTCTGGAACACGCAGTTAATGAATCGCACAAATCCGAACGGAGCTTTATTGAACTCGAATAGCCCCTCCTTTGTGACAAAAGCAGTATACTTGCGACTTGACTCATCAATTGGAACGTGGAAAAAACCATTCTCCAGATCCATTACCACATACACCTTAGCCGCTTGCAGCCTCTCAAGCACACCATCAATGAGTGGTACCGGGAAACAGTCCTTCAGCACCATACTATTCAGCTGCCGAAAGTCAACACAAAATCGGTATGTGCTGCTTTCTTTTTAACGACAACCACCCTACTCGCAAAATTCAAGTGCGACTCACGCACGATGCTGTCATTCAGCCAGTCTTCAACTTGTCTTCTAATAACATCATTTACTACTTGCGGATGATGACTCGGTTGCTGATGAAATAGGGTTATTTGCCCGTCTGGTATTATTTTCAGCTGCACGGGACACCCATCCGTCGTCGACATCGGTTGGTAGTCACTGATCAGTATTAGCGGCTGGAATTGTGGAGGAGTATCAATATCAGTTACAGTCTCTGTTACATTGTAAATACTTAGCTTATTTAATAAAACATCATCATCCTGTGCTGATAACGAGGAAAATTTGCAGCCATTTTCGTGCAGGGTTAAACGAAACTTCGACGCAAAATCAAACCCCAGCAAAGCATCGTATTCCACTCATTCATCTGGCACCACAAAAAACTTATGTTGGATCTCAAAACCATCCGCCCGTACCGTCCTCGTAAATGCACCAATTGGAAGCGTTTTTAAATTTCCAAACCTAAGCAACACTGAATAACAGTTTTGTATAATTACGTTATTGAGTTTTTTTTGAAAATCTTGTTCTTTAATAATGTTACTTCAAACCCTGTATCAAGCCGGCAACTGATAAATGCTCGCAGTTTTTAGAAATAATTTTTACGCAACTGATTGGTTGATCCGCAATTATAGCAAAGCATATTTTTTTTCACTGTACACATTTTTTTTGTTGCCACTGTACTTTTGTTTATTGCTCTTTGCTTTGCTCTTTTTTTTATACGCTCAAATGTTTTATATTTCGTTTAATGTTATTAGCTATGTAGTTTACTTGCTGAAGGGAAAGATTCAGCAATGAGTCGACAAACGCACAGCTTACTAATGATATTACAGAGTTACAATTATCCGAGGCTGTCCAACAAATATTTGGAAGATTAAAATCTCCCATGATGAAGACCTTATCAGTATCTTTGATAAAAGACAAAACTTTCTTAATAGCTGTCAGATGTGATAAGTAAACGAGTCATCAGAAGCAAGTTGTATATAGGAACATGTAATAAATAAATTGGAATTGGGAAATGAAATCTTTACACCAATAAACTCAATGTCATCAATATTATCAATAGACACCAAGTCAGAAGAGTAAGAAGTTCGAACAGAAATCAGAACTCCACCACCAACGCGATCAAATCGATCTTTCCTAAACGTTAAGTATTATTATATTAGTTTAAACCTCTGACATTCTGAAAATGTATTATCAAACTGAGGTTAGATGGATCCATAGGATGGGCTGCTTGAGGGCGAATAGAAATCAGTTTTTTGTAGACTTTGTTGGGGGAAGTTTGACAATGACACCAGAGTTTGCACGTCTTTTAAAGTTATATTCGTGAACAACACAGCCGGTCGGCCAAAAGTTCGGACCTAACAGTTCACTACAGTATTCAGGGGGAACGGATATTTTAAAAGACGAAATTGTCCTTTTAAAAGAAAATTTAAACTTAGTGGTATTCACATTTGTAATTGTTGGCAGTTTAGATAGAATGTAGTGATTAACATCGGCTTCTGAAGTATCTTCAGTTAACCTAGACACAAAAATAGATTGAAGCTCGAGTGTTTAAGCTAGTAGTTACTATTTCTGCCGCAACATGCTGCACAACAGATGCATAAGAATTCTTATGAAAGTTCACCGGTAGTTCCATCTGTCCCATTGGTGTAGTAAAATTAGGTGTAAGTATAGAAAAAGTGGGGGTAGGAATAGAAATAGTGGGGGTAGATATAGAAATTGATGGAGGTGGTATGTTTAAAAGTGACAAAGAAGTTTTTGAATTGGGCGAATGACGCCGTTTTCGTTTAGGCGATATATCAAAGATTTTAATATCTTTAAATCTGTGAACTTTTCATTCAAGCGCCGAAAGTCTTTCGCTAGATCATTGTAAGCATTTCGCATTAACGTAATAGATTTACGAAAGTCTATCTCATCAGACCGACAAATAGGACAAGACCAGCAAAGGCCGATATTTTGATCAATAATAATTCTTCCATTGATATCCGCACAGGCAACATGGGCCGCATTATCACACAACCAACAAGCTACAGTGCGCCATTTAAGAGTAAATGATTTATTTTTACACTTCATAATACAACAATGCATTTTTAATTAAAAATATAATTATTTAATAGAGCAAATGTAAACCAAAATCAGTTCGAGAGAGAACCAAAAAACAACAAAAAGCACAGAAACAAGACCAAGAATTTATAAACGCTAATTAAAGGAAAATTTGCATTTATAAAATTCCAAAAATTTAAAATGCAATCCACAATCAGAAAAAAAAATAAGTTGATACGTAATTATGATTTCTATAATCAAAATATTTCGCGCAAATGTATTTTAAATCTCACTGCACACAAGAAAAAAAAGAGTATTTTTAGAGGGAGAAAGAATGTTGCTCTCTCAGCATTAAAGAGAAGCAAAAGTACATGCAAAGCAAAGATTACAACAAACATAAAATTTACTTACAACGTTAAGCACTAAAAAAAGCAACAAATTGCACTGAGCAAAACCAAAGATTAAATAAATGATAATAATTAAATAATTTGAATTTACAAAACTAAATAAATGAAAACAATCGATGCACAATCAGTTAAAAAAAAATATATCATTATCATTACAAGACTCTTTTAATTTTCTTTCTTTTCATTGATCCTAAAGCATTCTTATTACTTAAATACTATTGTTATCTCTTATGTACTAATAATGTTGCATTAGGCTTTACACACTACTGTTATACATTACACTTAAACATAAGCGACTATATTACTACAGTAAGAACGTTGCAGGATACCGACTAATTCAATCGACGTGTTTCATTCTTTCAGCAGCACGATGTTCAATGTCGAAGTTAAAGTCTTGTAAATGTAAAATCCATTGCGCTACCTCATGGGGAACATGCTTTTTCTTCACAGTCTGCGTAAATGCAATGCAAATTGTCACCAACTTAAAGTTTTCCCCAAGCAAGTAATGCCAACATTTTTCGACTGCAAGGTAGGCAGTTGTGACCTCCAAAATGTAACTGTGACGTCTGGAATCACTGAAGCAACGTAGCGCCAAAACCATGCTTCGAAGCATCGGTATGTACTTCGATGAGCGGATCTCTACTATAAATTCTTAAAACCGGTTCTCTGCATAACGCTTATTTCAATTGACCAACTGCATTTAGTTCATTGGTTTCGATTTTAAGAACCACATCCTTCTTCAGCAGTTTCGTTAATGGACGAGCTATTTGCGCATACACTTTGGTGAAACTCCAAAAAAACCCGTTAAACTTAAAAAGGACTGCACCGCCTTCATGTTTTTGGGAACACCGAATTATCTGACAGCGTTTGTCTTCTCATGGTCCGGCCTTATTTTTGCCATTCTCTATTGTATGCCCAAGAAAATCAACCTTTTTATACAAAAAAATGGCACTTCTTCCACTTTATCTTCAGATTTGACTTGGCAGCAACCTCAAGAACCAACTTTAATTAATGAATGCATTCCTCGGTTGTCTGTACGTAAATAATGATGTCATCTATGTAGAATTGCATAACATCCCGAGCAATCAGATTCTGGAACACGCAGTTAATGAATCGCACAAATCCGAACGGAGCTTTATTGAACTCGAATAGCCCCTCCTTTGTGACAAAAGCAGTATACTTGCGACTTGACTCATCAATTGGAACGTGGAAAAAACCATTCTCCAGATCCATTACCACATACACCTTAGCCGCTTGCAGCCTCTCAAGCACACCATCAATGAGTGGTACCGGGAAACAGTCCTTCAGCACCATACTATTCAGCTGCCGAAAGTCAACACAAAATCGGTATGTGCTGCTTTCTTTTTAACGACAACCACCCTACTCGCAAAATTCAAGTGCGACTCACGCACGATGCTGTCATTCAGCCAGTCTTCAACTTGTCTTCTAATAACATCATTTACTACTTGCGGATGATGACTCGGTTGCTGATGAAATAGGGTTATTTGCCCGTCTGGTATTATTTTCAGCTGCACGGGACACCCATCCGTCGTCGACATCGGTTGGTAGTCACTGATCAGTATTAGCGGCTGGAATTGTGGAGGAGTATCAATATCAGTTACAGTCTCTGTTACATTGTAAATACTTAGCTTATTTAATAAAACATCATCATCCTGTGCTGATAACGAGGAAAATTTGCAGCCATTTTCGTGCAGGGTTAAACGAAACTTCGACGCAAAATCAAACCCCAGCAAAGCATCGTATTCCACTCATTCATCTGGCACCACAAAAAACTTATGTTGGATCTCAAAACCATCCGCCCGTACCGTCCTCGTAAATGCACCAATTGGAAGCGTTTTTAAATTTCCAAACCTAAGCAACACTGAATAACAGTTTTGTATAATTACGTTATTGAGTTTTTTTTGAAAATCTTGTTCTTTAATAATGTTACTTCAGACCCTGTATCAAGCCGGCAACTGATAAATGCTCGCAGTTTTTAGAAATAATTTTTACGCAACTGATTGGTTGATCCGCAATTATAGCAAAGCATATTTTTTTTCACTGTACACATTTTTTTTGTTGCCACTGTACTTTTGTTTATTGCTCTTTGCTTTGCTCTTTTTTTTATACGCTCAAATGTTTTATATTTCGTTTAATGTTATTAGCTATGTAGTTTACTTGCTGAAGGGAAAGATTCAGCAATGAGTCGACAAACGCACAGCTTACTAATGATATTACAGAGTTACAATTATCCGAGGCTGTCCAACAAATATTTGGAAGATTAAAATCTCCCATGATGAAGACCTTATCAGTATCTTTGATAAAAGACAAAACTTTCTTAATAGCTGTCAGATGTGATAAGTAAACGAGTCATCAGAAGCAAGTTGTATATAGGAACATGTAATAAATAAATTGGAATTGGGAAATGAAATCTTTACACCAATAAACTCAATGTCATCAATATTATCAATAGACACCAAGTCAGAAGAGTAAGAAGTTCGAACAGAAATCAGAACTCCACCACCAACGCGATCAAATCGATCTTTCCTAAACGTTAAGTATTATTATATTAGTTTAAACCTCTGACATTCTGAAAATGTATTATCAAACTGAGGTTAGATGGATCCATAGGATGGGCTGCTTGAGGGCGAATAGAAATCAGTTTTTTGTAGACTTTGTTGGGGGAAGTTTGACAATGACACCAGAGTTTGCACGTCTTTTAAAGTTATATTCGTGAACAACACAGCCGGTCGGCCAAAAGTTCGGACCTAACAGTTCACTACAGTATTCAGGGGGAACGGATATTTTAAAAGACGAAATTGTCCTTTTAAAAGAAAATTTAAACTTAGTGGTATTCACATTTGTAATTGTTGGCAGTTTAGATAGAATGTAGTGATTAACATCGGCTTCTGAAGTATCTTCAGTTAACCTAGACACAAAAATAGATTGAAGCTCGAGTGTTTAAGCTAGTAGTTACTATTTCTGCCGCAACATGCTGCACAACAGATGCATAAGAATTCTTATGAAAGTTCACCGGTAGTTCCATCTGTCCCATTGGTGTAGTAAAATTAGGTGTAAGTATAGAAAAAGTGGGGGTAGGAATAGAAATAGTGGGGGTAGATATAGAAATTGATGGAGGTGGTATGTTTAAAAGTGACAAAGAAGTTTTTGAATTGGGCGAATGACGCCGTTTTCGTTTAGGCGATATATCAAAGATTTTAATATCTTTAAATCTGTGAACTTTTCATTCAAGCGCCGAAATCTTTCGCTAGATCATTGTAAGCATTTCGCATTAACGTAATAGATTTACGAAAGTCTATCTCATCAGACCGACAAATAGGACAAGACCAGCAAAGGCCGATATTTTGATCAATAATAATTCTTCCATTGATATCCGCACAGGCAACATGGGCCGCATTATCACACAACCAACAAGCTACAGTGCGCCATTTAAGAGTAAATGATTTATTTTTACACTTCATAATACAACAATGCATTTTTAATTAAAAATATAATTATTTAATAGAGCAAATGTAAACCAAAATCAGTTCGAGAGAGAACCAAAAAACAACAAAAAGCACAGAAACAAGACCAAGAATTTATAAACGCTAATTAAAGGAAAATTTGCATTTATAAAATTCCAAAAATTTAAAATGCAATCCACAATCAGAAAAAAAAATAAGTTGATACGTAATTATGATTTCTATAATCAAAATATTTCGCGCAAATGTATTTTAAATCTCACTGCACACAAGAAAAAAAAGAGTATTTTTAGAGGGAGAAAGAATGTTGCTCTCTCAGCATTAAAGAGAAGAAAAAGTACATGCAAAGCAAAGATTACAACAAACATAAAATTTACTTACAACGTTAAGCACTAAAAAAAGCAACAAATTGCACTGAGCAAAACCAAAGATTAAATAAATGATAATAATTAAATAATTTGAATTTACAAAACTAAATAAATGAAAACAATCGATGCACAATCAGTTAAAAAAAAATATATCATTATCATTACAAGACTCTTTTAATTTTCTTTCTTTTCATTGATCCTAAAGCATTCTTATTACTTAAATACTATTGTTATCTCTTATGTACTAATAATGTTGCATTAGGCTTTACACACTACTGTTATACATTACACTTAAACATAAGCGACTATATTACTACAGTAAGAACGTTGCAGGATACCGACTAATTCAATCGACGTGTTTCATTCTTTCAGCAGCACGATGTTCAATGTCGAAGTTAAAGTCTTGTAAATGTAAAATCCATTGCGCTACCTCATTGGGAACATGCTTTTTCTTCACAGTCTGCGTAAATGCAATGCAAATTGTCACCAACTTAAAGTTTTCCCCAAGCAAGTAATGCCAACATTTTTCGACTGCAAGGTAGGCAGTTGTGACCTCCAAAATGTAACTGTGACGTCTGGAATCACTCAATGACGACTTCTTGCTCCAGCAAAACACGGATTGTAGTTCTTGATCAAACCACTGAAGCAACGTAGCGCCAAAACCATGCTTCGAAGCATCGGTATGTACTTCGATGAGCGGATCTCTACTATAAATTCTTAAAACCGGTTCTCTGCATAACGCTTATTTCAATTGACCAACTGCATTTAGTTCATTGGTTTCGATTTTAAGAACCACATCCTTCTTCAGCAGTTTCGTTAATGGACGAGCTATTTGCGCATACACTTTGGTGAAACTCCAAAAAAACCCGTTAAACTTAAAAAGGACTGCACCGCCTTCATGTTTTTGGGAACACCGAATTATCTGACAGCGTTTGTCTTCTCATGGTCCGGCCTTATTTTTGCCATTCTCTATTGTATGCCCAAGAAAATCAACCTTTTTATACAAAAAAATGGCACTTCTTCCACTTTATCTTCAGATTTGACTTGGCAGCAACCTCAAGAACCAACTTTAATTAATGAATGCATTCCTCGGTTGTCTGTACGTAAATAATGATGTCATCTATGTAGAATTGCATAACATCCCGAGCAATCAGATTCTGGAACACGCAGTTAATGAATCGCACAAATCCGAACGGAGCTTTATTGAACTCGAATAGCCCCTCCTTTGTGACAAAAGCAGTATACTTGCGACTTGACTCATCAATTGGAACGTGGAAAAAACCATTCTCCAGATCCATTACCACATACACCTTAGCCGCTTGCAGCCTCTCAAGCACACCATCAATGAGTGGTACCGGGAAACAGTCCTTCAGCACCATACTATTCAGCTGCCGAAAGTCAACACAAAATCGGTATGTGCTGCTTTCTTTTTAACGACAACCACCCTACTCGCAAAATTCAAGTGCGACTCACGCACGATGCTGTCATTCAGCCAGTCTTCAACTTGTCTTCTAATAACATCATTTACTACTTGCGGATGATGACTCGGTTGCTGATGAAATAGGGTTATTTGCCCGTCTGGTATTATTTTCAGCTGCACGGGACACCCATCCGTCGTCGACATCGGTTGGTAGTCACTGATCAGTATTAGCGGCTGGAATTGTGGAGGAGTATCAATATCAGTTACAGTCTCTGTTACATTGTAAATACTTAGCTTATTTAATAAAACATCATCATCCTGTGCTGATAACGAGGAAAATTTGCAGCCATTTTCGTGCAGGGTTAAACGAAACTTCGACGCAAAATCAAACCCCAGCAAAGCATCGTATTCCACTCATTCATCTGGCACCACAAAAAACTTATGTTGGATCTCAAAACCATCCGCCCGTACCGTCCTCGTAAATGCACCAATTGGAAGCGTTTTTAAATTTCCAAACCTAAGCAACACTGAATAACAGTTTTGTATAATTACGTTATTGAGTTTTTTTTGAAAATCTTGTTCTTTAATAATGTTACTTCAAACCCTGTATCAAGCCGGCAACTGATAAATGCTCGCAGTTTTTAGAAATAATTTTTACGCAACTGATTGGTTGATCCGCAATTATAGCAAAGCATATTTTTTTTCACTGTACACATTTTTTTTGTTGCCACTGTACTTTTGTTTATTGCTCTTTGCTTTGCTCTTTTTTTTATACGCTCAAATGTTTTATATTTCTCTTGTAAATCGTATCGCGAGTTATTGTTAATAACATATTTGAATTCATTTTTATCTTAAGACCGTCAACTATATAATGACCAGCAATTTTCTTCATTTGTAAAACATATTCATGGAATGTTTAATTTTCCCGTTTTACTCTTTCATTAAGTTTTTTATTCACCTCTGCACTAGAAAATGTACACCGGAATTCTGAGGCTAATGCTTCTTTTAGTTCATCGTACGTGCTCACCACTTTCTAGATAAAGTTGTGCCTTTTTACCATTTTTCCGCAGGCCTGAATATATTTTTGTTTCTCACTTAGACCATACGCGTCAGCATTTTGCTCAAAATTTTGAAACCACCGTTCAACAGGCACCGATCCACCATCAAAGTCACCCACCACTTTAGCAAAATTTTCACGTTATATTTTTGGCTCCTCTTTTTTTTTTTTTTGCTCTACACAATTTATCTTCAAAGCTAATAACTTAACCAGTTCTTTTAAAATATTGTTAATCATAACACTCTCACTGTTCACTACATGCACATCCTCATTACATTTTTCGTGTTCAACTAGGTATTAACATTGTTTGACATTTTGTTGTCATTCGCACCATTTCTGTTATCTACCGATATCGTTACCGTGTGTTCCTTTTTTGGTTCAAATTCGTTGCTTTTACCTTGTTTAGCTTTTGAGCGCGTCACATATATCTTTTCGGCACCCATCAACGTTCTTTTTGTCTATTTACCGAGTTCGTTGACCACACTTCACACAACAACCCTATATTTTTCGAACAAAACAGCAAGCAATTGTCCCTTTGTACATAAAACACAAAACAGTAAACTATTATTTTCCGTTTTTCTTTGTATTACAATTAGTCAAACACACTACACTTTTAAAACGTTCGTTGGCGGTTGAGCCCCCATATATAAAATTAGTTTATTGAATATAAATAATTACAATGCACTTAAGCTAATAATTTAATGACAGTAACGTATTAAAATAATATAACGAAAATAAACAAAATAAAATGAGCACAACAAGATTAATCTAACTTCACAAACAACATGACGACTTCTTAACTTATCTACTTCAGATTCTTTTCTCAACTGCTTCATGCATCCTTCACTCTTCGCTCTCTGCCAAGGGTGACCAGCCTGACCCACTAGCCCCACTTACATACATATATATATATAATAAGATTAATAATAATAAGATCTTGTATTTCAAAAATACCCATCTCATTAATTTAATTTTCTGTATATAATTTGTAAATATTAACTAGTAATAGTGGCTTTACAGTGAGCGAAGAATCGAATCTATGAAGATGCGACAATGATTCGAGTCTCATTTGACAACAACAACAGGGAAAATGACAAAAATTAGGGGTTGTTGTTGTAGAGAGATTCGATTGTGAGATTCTAATCTCGAATAGATTCGCAAAGATTCGGTTTTTTTAAATGGTCAGTCTTAATAGGGCTGGGCAATTCTTCCATGTAGGTTGGCAGCATTTTCATAATTTCGTCGTTTTTTGTGACTGTCATGTGTCTTCTTCTTCGTTTTTTTGCGCGCCGCATATAAAACAGCTGATCATTGCACAAAACAATTTGAAGAAAATTTTAAATTGTAATTTTTTCTTCAAATATTAATAAAATGAGTAGCAGTAATGACAAAGGAAGCTGCAAGTATTATTTGCATACACTCCAAATTGTTCTCAATCATATATTTTTCAGAAAATGTCCATTTTAATTATCACAATTAGCCACAACGTTCCATTTGTATGTATAATCAAAACAAACAACAGCTGTTCGTGATTCTAAAATACCACTGTAAACCACAAAACCGAATCTTCGTGATTCGAGCCACTGTAAAGCCACTATAAGTTAGCTTAAGGCAATCGCAGCTATAGCTTGAAATAGTTTTAGTTTGCTTTTTTTTTTTAATTCTGTTTATTAATTATATTAACCGACCTATTCTCAAAGCGATGAAAACGAAATGTTTGTATGTTAACGCCTAACATACAAATAACTCGCTGTTAATGGTTTTTTGCGGTGACAAGAAAAGCTTTTACGCAAACAATTTATCATCATTTGTTGAGGAGGTGTTAATTTGTTTGTGAAAAAAAATGTTAATTTGTGTGTACTGTTATCGCTCTGTAAAATGGGTAATCTTTCGATTTGTTAATTTCTCGCGGAAATTTTAGAATATAATGAAAACTATGCAAAAAAGAAATGTGCTAAAATCATTGCGTGATAATAGTGATCCATTTTCAATGTCGTACAATAGTTTTGTAAAAAATTATCGATTTTTAAAATATTGTGCCATCAATTGCATACATTAGCAAATACATATAAGATAAAATCAGGTTTGTCAATTATTTTCATTTTCTGCTAAGTTGGCAAACCTGCATGACCTAAAGTTTATAGACTGCTAACATACACTTTACAGACTGATGTTAAAAACAGCTTTTTAAACAGCGCTGTTTTCAACTTATGCGAAAATCGCAAAAATTATAAAAGCTTTCCTTGTTTGAGGTGTCAACGCAAAAACAACGAGAAAAGGTAGGTTAGAAGCGATAAAATTTAGTAAAGTAGCGCGTGCAATTTTAGAATGGTTTATTAGCAAATTTGTTAGAAAAAACGCATTTAAATTTTATAAATTATAAATTAATTCATATTTTGTTGGTGAATTTTGATGAAATAAAGCCTATGTTGTGCAGAAAATAAAGCTTCCTGTGTTTCACTAATTTGATTTTGAATAAAATGAGTGGCTTTTAATTGATGCTTGCACAAACCAAAAATAAACAGACAAAATCTACGATTTTATTATATGTATAGATTTCTATTTTATATATCAACTCACTGTAGGGAAAGAGGTAAACGGTAAAGAAGAGCGCTAGATCTTTGCAACAGATCCGGTGGTGTGCGTAGCACACGGCAAGTACGAATTGAGTAGATTCCGAATGTTTTATTTTCACAGCTACCAAGTCGGCGATGTGTGCCCGCAGCAACGTTTCGTACGAAGCTTTCAGCTCCAAATGAATGACATTACGTCGTAGGGACTGTCATTCTTTTTCAAAAGCATATACAGTCGTAGAAGCCAACATAACGAGATCCTGCACAAATATTTTGTAAAAAATTTGGTCATCGAACATGTCAAAGATAACAAAAGCAACAGCAACAATATCGAAAGGAATACAGAAGAATAAAAGTGATCTGCCTCACCTATATAAGAAGTGAAACTGCTGCACAATATGTTAGAAATCAAATTTAAAAATATTGATTTAATTATTTATTTATGTAGAACTAAGATTATAATTACAAATTATAATTTAGTTATTAATATGAGCAATAGCGTAAAAGGCCTTCAGCTCAGGGAGAGAGTTAGGAAGTATTGTAGGAAATTAAAAAATCAGCCAAGTGTGAGTCGGACTCGTACACGGAGGGCTCTGTACCATCGTACAAGATTTTTTGCTTAAAATATAAAATTATGTTTATATTTAATAGCCTAAAAGTATACTACAATTAACAGCTCAAAGTATACTACAAAAAACAAAAATTTGTTAAACAAAAGGTTAAATTAAAGAACAATGCTTCTAAAAATGGGTATTTACGGTTCATGAGATAGAGCAGAAGACGGACGGACGGACGGACATTGTAAGCTTAGTAATAGGGTCCCGAACCCTAAAAAGTTTGGGACCAGACTTGAGCGGGAATCGACAAATTTTAAAATAATTATTAGAGTTGTGTTGTATAATACAATATTATTCATGTATTTCATTATAAAGAAGCAATTTTAGTTTTGAAAGCATATTATAATTTATAATTTAAATAATTGGGTTAAATACCGTATTGATTTATATGACATAGACCAGCAAAGTCTCAGCGACATGCACACAAAGCCATGAGCACATTTAATTGAAGAGAAGAGCGAAAATGCAACTGTAGTAATTGCGGGTGTGTTGTTGTTGTGTGTAATTTTAATTGATGATTTTTATTGTGAGACACCACAGAATTTGTTGTTGGGTATGGCCAAATTTGAAATAAGAAGAAAGAAGTTGATCGCTCCTTGTGCTGTCTTGTTTATTTCATAGTGTTTGTTCCATACAATGTATTGAACATATATGTACATCTCATTGACTAAAGATAATCTATCAAATAATCCAAATACTAGAGCATATATAATAATACTGTTATTAGCGTAGTGTGTTTTACTCACATTTTATTTTCTAAATAGTAATAAAAAGTACATAAAATATTTAAGGAAAATTATGCTGTTTATGGAGCAGACAGAGAGCAAGCAACTCTTCACGGGAGTGAATAGTATGTCATGAAGTTTGTAACACACAGAAGGAGACATCGCAGACCACATAAAGCATATATATTTGTGATTAGCTCGATGAGACGAGTTGATGTTGCTATGTCCGTTGATCCAACTTTCCGTCTGTTCGCACTTCTAGTCCTCAAGTTGTAATACTCTTCACGCCCCAGCTAGTGGTCCGAAGGTCAGACACTCATAGTGTCCAAATTTTAAGTCGATAGTACGAAAAACAAAATGTTGTTCTAATAAGGACTTTCATTTGGATCCCGGTTTGAATGGGGGGTACCCCTCCTAGTAGTCCGAGGGTCTTGAAATTGTGGATAGGGGTCAGAAACTTATAGTGTCCTAATTTCAATTCAATAAGTAAAACACAAAAAACTTTTTTTAATAAGAACATTCATTTAAAAAAGGGGGTTTGTATGGGAGGTACCCCCGTAGTGGTCCGATTCGGTTGATTCACGAACTTGGCCGGCGTTTGGTAAAAGAAACCTATGTTCAAAATTTCAGCTCTCTAGCTCAAAAACTGAAGGACCAGGATTGCGAACAGACGTACCGACGGACAGACGGACATGACTACATCAACTCGTCTCATCGAGCTGATCACAAATATATATACTTTATGTGGTCTGCGATGACTTCATGACAAACTTATAATACTATTCACTCCCGTGAAGTGTATAAAAATAATAATAACCAAACAGAAAGAAATAAAAAAAAAAAATTGATTTGTAACAACTGGGGATCGAACCAGTGACGCGATATCTCATGTATTGTTGTGCATATACTGTACCGACGCCTTAGCACGCTCGGCTAACGACTACTATTACATGAATTGGTCTTAGAAGCGATTAGAAGCGACAAAATGTTTGTTGAGGTATTTCATTTAATTTTTGCTAGAAAAAACGCTTTTTAAATGTTTTTAATTATAAATTAATTCATATCTTGTGGGTCAATTTTTATGCAATAAAGCCTATGCTGTAATCCAAAAGAAGCTTCTTGTGTTTCAGTAATTTGATTTTGAATAGAATGAGTGCATTTTAATTGATACTTGTTCAAACCAAAAACAAACACAAAGTCTACGATATTATTATATGTATATACATTAGTATTATAATAAACGCTAGTCTTATGGATGAATGATTATTGTACAATGTCCCGTAAATGAGCACTCGAGTACTTATAAGGTAAAGTTAACATTACTTTTAATAAATGAAATTTCTTTTAATTTTTGAAGTGAAACTTCTTTGGCGGCGTTGGTCAAAAAATTAGTGTAAAATTTTGAATGAAAAAATATTTATTTATTTTATTTATTATAATAATTAACTACTTATATATGTACTATTACAAATAGGATATAAACAAAATCTTAAGGTATGACTACGAGGCCTTAAGCTTACTTACGTACCAATTACAACTGGTATTTAATTTGAATGTTTTTGTTACTGTTAACACAGTCTTATTACTTTCGTAAGTTATTACTTTTAAGTTATTATCTTAAATTATTATTATTAAATATTTATTATTAATTGCGTAAATACTTATGTATATTGTTGCTATGAATAATTATGAATAAGTGCGTTTGCTGTATGCTACAACAGCTGAAATATTTTGGCTTGTTCGAGGAAGTGAATGATTTTGATTATACTACCCCGGATGCGGAGAGCCAAAGCTGCGATTGGGTCAGAATTTGGAAAGCATTGTCTCATTAAGTTGTTGAATGAAGAGCAGGATGAAAGTATGTAGAGGACGGTAATGGGGGAATTAGAGATGCAATAATTGCATAGAGGGGATAAGGAATTGTCGAAAATATGTTTGTGGGTTAGTGGGGTGTGTCCGAGCCGGACTCAGATAATTTTTGATAAAGATAAACGTGGGAGGGAGGAATCAAGTTTAATGATACCATAGTATCGGAGGTCAGTTTTGTGGGGGTTGATTGTTTTATAATTGATTTGTGCTGTTCCGAATGTTTTATTGTCTTCAAAATGTTTGTTAGTGTGATTGTGAATATCTTTAGCATTAAAATAATTATGAAAAATTAGGGGTAGGGTTGAGGCATCTTTGGCTGCTTTGTCTGCAGTTTCATTGCCCATGATACCGCAATGACCGGGTACCCAGATAATTTTTATGCGTGGGTAGTTTGTCAGGATAAGTTGTCTGATGGTGGCAGCATAGTATGAGTTGTTTGAAAGATTACTGATGGATTCAATTGCTGAAAGAGAGATTTAGAGATTTTGTTTATTTTTGATTATATTTATAACCTCGAAAATGGCTATGATTTCAGCAGAGTATATTGAAGTGTAAGGTGGAAGTAGGGTTTGTTGGAGAACTGAGTTAATTGATGTAATACTAAAACATGTGGCAGATGTTGCTTTTGAGCCGTCCGTAAAAATGAATGAATGTTTTTGTCGGACGACATCCGGTGGGGTTGCAAATTTTGTGAGTGAGGCTGGTGTCTATTGATGATTTCCAAAACCATGGTGGGAAGGGAGTTCTAAGAAGAGTGATGGGTGTGAAGGGTAGACCAAGCTTTTTGTTGAGTCCTATTGAGCGGTATAGGGTAGGAGTGATTTTAGGTGCCTTTTTTGCTTTTAAAATTTTTTCAACGGGAATACCCATTGGGAATCTTTGGCATGGAGAATTGATTTGCTTAATTTAGCAGTCAACTGCTGATATCGGATTTCTAGTGCTTGTATTTTGGTTTCATAGAGTATATTGATGGGAGTGGATCTGAAGGCGCCTAAGGCGAGTCTTAAGGCAGAATGGTAAATGGTTCTTATTTTATTTAACTGAGATGGAGGGGCGTTACCATAAATATATAAGCCATAGTCTATTTTGGACATGATAATGGAATTAACGACGGATATGAGGGTGAGAGGGCTACAGTTGTATTTTTTATTGGAAAGGCATTTGATGATATTTAGTTTTATTGAAAGGGATAGCAAAAGGTTTTCAATGTGGTCGTTCCAAGTATATCTTTTGTTGAATGTGATGCCGAGAATTTTTAGGTTGACAACATTGGTAATCGGAGCTGTATTTGTTGTTAGTTGAAATGTGCAGAATTTTTTCTTACAGAAGTGTATGTGCTTGTATTTTGACACCGATAACTTGGCACCTGAGTAGTCACACCAGTCAAGAATGTCAGTTATTTTTTTTATTTTTTTTTTTTTTTTAAGTACTAGAGATTAGTAACATGCAAAAGAAATTAATTGACTACTATACGGCTACAGACCTAACGTCTTCAGCCATTTATACTAATTATCATGCACTATAAAGATACATTTAAATAAAGTGTGCGAAATTAAGTGAAATAGTTAACACAATACTACTCGTATGTGTTAAGGAGAGTTAAGGTTAAGAGATTAGATTTTAGCTGATCGGAAGAAATAGAATTAGATACAAGGTCATAGTATAGATTGTAAGATTGACATAAAACATGAAAAGTATCATGCTGCAAATAAGTAGTCTTACATGTACCAACAAGTATAGGAGAATAATTCCTTGTAACCCGAGAAGGAACATTAAAATTAATACTACCAAGCAAGGAAGGGGAAAAGATGCTGCCTACAATTAGATTGTGCAAGAATGTGACACCAAGAGTCGTTATGTGACTGGATAATTTCGGGAGGCGGATTAGTTTAAGACGACTTTGGTAAGATGGAAGGTTTATATTGGGATCCCAGGGTAAGTGACGCAGTGTAAAAAGCAAGAATTGCTTTTGAACAGACTCAATACTATCACTATACTTTTTAGTTAGTAATGGCTCAGAAATTGAGTTGTTTGTGTAGTGATATGGTTCGATTCAGTTTATTAAAAGCTATTAAAAAGAGTATAACTGAGAGTGGAGAACCTTGGGGTATACGTTGGAAAGTGGAGGAATATAAAAGTAGTGATTATCGACGCACACTGTAATCTTTCGATTAGACATGAAGTTAATTACGTAAGTTATAATTTTTGGTCCGATCTTCCAATTCTTTAATTCGTCTACGATGGTGTGGATACCTATTTTGTCAAAAGCTTTTGCGAAGTCGAGCGAGATAACTGATGAGTGGTTTTTTTGTTGATATGGATGATGAAATCCGGTAGTCTAGCGTAGTTAGACTATCTGATATTGACTTGTCCTTTCGGAAACCTGTTTGCCGACTGTCGATTAGTTTGTGATGGGTCACAAACCATCAAACCTTTAATTTTGATAGGGCGGATTGAAATTCTATGAAATTGAATGGTTCCTCAAGTAACAGGGCATCACCCGAGGGAGTGTACTGTATGTTGAGGGAGAATGTATTATTTTTATTTTGGAGAAAATTGGAGGTGGAGTTGGAATCAGAAGACTCTGATGACCAATGGTTGCTGAATTCGTTTTCTGTAAGTTGCTTTTATGTTAGAAATGTGTTTGAGTCATTGCATTTTATACAGTGGATGGATAGGTAAGGTTTAGTTCCGTAGAATGTTTAAATATTAGACCAGATTTTGGTTGATGGTGGGGTAGGGTGTACTACGGCTGTAAAGTTTTCGAAGGATTAGCGTTTGAATAATTTAATCTCACGTTTGAATAAAGTGTTAGCTCTCTTAAAGTTTAGTATGTTTGTTGTGCTTATATTGCGTCTAAGGGTGTACCATAATTGGTTTCTTTTTGTTTTCAGCTTTTGAAGCTTATCATTCCACCATGGGACTGCGTAAGAAATGTTAGGATTATGGTACATTTGAGAAATTGATTCGTGGGCACTTTGGCGAAAATTTTTATTATGCAGGAAGATTCTTTATTGATATTAGGGCTAACTGGTCTTATGAGGCTGTTAGTTTTGGTAGATGATGTGAAGTGATTCCAATTTGCTTTGTGTATTATAAATTTTGATGGGAATTTATGAGAGTATCTGGTGGAACAGAATAGAGAGGTTATAATGGGAAAGTGATCGCTACCGTGTACATTATCATCAACCTTCCAGAATACTTTAAGGGCTAATGTGGGAGAAGCTATTGTGAGATCCACATGAGTGAATGAGTGATGGGTGCTTAAATGCGTAGGCGAGCCGTCATTAAGGATAATGAACGTAGTAAGGTATATAAATTTTGAAATAATGTTACCTCCGCGGTTGTTAGTGGGAGATCCCCAGGATTGATGCCAACAATTTAGGTCTCCGGTGATTATTGCAGGTTCAGACAGGGTGTTAAATGCATTCCTGAGGTTATTTAAAGAAACGAGTTGATTTGGTGGGATGTAACCAGATATAATATTGAATTTAATTTTAGATTGTACAGAGAGGCCAACCAGATCAAAGTCTTGTAAGAGTTGAAGGGTGTTGTGCTGTAATGAGCTATGGATAAGGAGAGCTGTACCGCTGGAAGACGAAGGCGACAAATTACAGAAATAGGGTGTATAATTAAGTGGTACGGGGATGTTGTAATGTGAACTAAGATGGGTTTCTTGTAATGATGATATTTTAGGACTGTAAGTTTTTATAAGAATCATTAACTGATCATAGTTATTAACATAACCATTAATATTCCATTGCTCTAACTTGAGCAGATTTGCAGCAATTAAAAATTAAGAAAATTATTTAGAGTGAATAAAGTTTAAACTTGATCAGTTACGTTGGGAAAAAATGGCCGGATTTCTGCTGTGTCGACAAGGAACCACAACCGTAACCCAGCCTTTGTGAATAAAAATCGAGTGGGTTGAGTGCAGACCAAGGACCCCCCAAAAAATAAAAAATTGTTGGACGCGTAAGATCTTGTCGGAGAATCCACACGCCACCAAAACGATTTAGAGGGAGAGTTGGCCTGTCACCCATCCCACCCATACTTAAAAATTAAGATGGGGTTACTCCATGTAATAAGAGTACTAGATGGGGGGATGTTATTGCTTGAAGTGTTATGATTTTTTGATTTTAACAAAGGCTTAGCTTTAAGAGATGATTTCAATGTGTTGTTATTTTTTGAGACAATTTTTACTTTTGTTTCCGAAAGCATTTGTGATGAGAAGTTTGCGTTGGTGTTAGCAGCTATTAAAGATGATGTAGCCTTGTTGATATTTGAAGTGATGTTGTTCTTAGGTCCGACGTCAGAGTATGAAGTGATGTTACGCGTATTGTTTTGATTGCTATGAGTTGTTTCTGTTGGTAGAGGATAGTTAGTGCGAGCGATATCAGAGTACCGAGTATTGGATGATTGGTGTCGTTCAGTATATAGTTTGTGGGCGGTTTTCATGTCGTTCTTCTTGATGACTTTAATAGCTAGCAATTTTTTTTTGTTTGAGAAATGAAGCGCAGTTCCGATCAAATGTGTTGTGATGGTAGTTTGTAAGTCCATTATCCTTGCAGTTCCCTCCATGTACCTGTACCTTGACGTGGTGGTAGGGCTTGTGAGCGTCTGTGAAGGGCGGGGCTGTTTCATCGGACTGCTTATACAGTCCGGCAGGGTCACCGATGATGGAGAGGCCGGCCTGGAGACGTCAGACAAAGTTAGGTGCACGGCTGGGTGGCCGTTAAGCACCCCCCCTAAGCCGGGATAGCGCGTGTCCATCGGTTTGATGTTTGCAGTCAGGGGTTACCATTCTGTATTCCAGCGACGCACCTCACTGATACCTGCCCACCTCAGTGAGTGACGGGCTAACCGTGTTAACGGGGCTATGACACGGCGGACCTTCCTCTCCCCAATACTCGTGGGATTCAAAACGGAATCAATTAGAAAACTTAATAAATTAGCAGGTTTACATACGGATCAGGTGGAACACAATGTTCAATACTGAACGTCACGTTCTAACTCCTAAACGGAGAGGACAGACGGAGGGCAAAGGTAATAGAGACAACAACTCTACACCTGCACCACGGACGGCAACTGGACCAAAACGGACAGGAGGTCGGGAAACTGTGGCTGCTGAGGTTGCGTCGACATCCAAGGCCGCAAACGCACAGTCCTCGACTAGGACAGAACAGGCGAGGCTAATTCCCGCCTTCGGCGCTGCCAGGAAGGCTACAGTTCTGAGTGGGGCAGGTACTAAATGGTATCTGCGCTATCTCAGTGAGGGCCTAACGCATGAAGAAGCCAAACAGAAGGTGCTCGATCATGCTAAGAACACCTCCGACACGAAGAAAAGAGGCGCTACAGAAATTAGTCCAACTGATGGTAACTCCGCAAAGAAGAGCAGGGCTACGGATACTGCTCTGGGAGGCGAAACCAAAAGGAAAAACTTGCCTAAACCTGCACCGAAACCAGAGGCGACCTCCAGGAAGGCGGGTGTTAGCTACGCCAACATCACCAAAGGTGTCAGACTAGCTATACTCCCGAAATCCTACCCGGAGATCATCCTCTCGCGTGATAAGTGGAAAATCTGTTGACTGAGCACTGAGCACCAATCTCTGGAGAATCTTCAGTAGCAAGGTCGAGAAGAATGGGAAGCTGCTAACAATTGGCATTGATGATCGATCACTTGAAGCGATCAAAGCCAAGGGCTGCAGAGTGGCCTACAAATTTGGCAAAATCCCGGTCCACTTACACAAAATACGCGCAAGTGGAGATCCTCTAAGCGCAGGGGCCACAACTGAGAAAAACTCAGCTGACGCCGAGGAAATCTTGAAAGAGGTGGCAAAGGAAGTGGTCAGGAGCAAGATGCCGGTAGCGGAAGTCAGCGTTCTCCTGTCGAAAGCGAAGACATAAATGCCATCAACCTAGCAGCGCTAAAACTGACCGACGAAGAAGCAAACTCCGACAAAGTACTCCTGTCAGAAATCGACGATGCACTGACGAAGAGCGATGTCAAGGAGAAACCGGCACGTAACTAACGTAGATATGGCCAGAATTAGAGTTGCCCAAATCAACCTACATCATGCGAAGGCCGCCTCGGCGGTCAGATCCCGATCAAAATCGACGGGCACACACGAGAAATCGTATTTGCATCAGGATACTTACCAGGGGAAGACACTCGGGTCGCACCCGATCTTGTCTACAAACTGGTAGAGTACTGTGAAAGGAAGAAGCTGCCTTTGATACTTGGATGTGACGCCAATGCTCATAACGAGGTATGGGGGAGCACGGACACCAACAAACGTGGTGAGTACCTTCTTGAATTTATCATTAGTAGTAAATTAGAAATTCTCAATGTGGGTAACATTCCCACTTTCGTAACAAGCGTGAGAAAAGAAGTCTTGGACCTAACTTTAGGAAATACCTGGGGATTAGGTCTTATTCAGAATTGGATAGTCTCCAATGAACCATCAAAGTCTGATCACAGAATACTGAGATTTGACTTGAAAGGGGCGAAATTAACGCAAAGAATCTTAAGGAATCCGAGGAAAACAAACTGGGATAAATACCTAAATAATCTCAATGCAAACCTAAGACAAATAAAATTAGGAGACTGCATCAGAAATTCAATACAACTAGAAACTGCAGTGGAAAGTCTCAATAAAGTAATTATTGACTCATTTGAGGATAGTTGTCCAATAAGCAAGGTAAGCTCTACCAAGGACGTACCTTGGTGGAACAACGATGTAATGAAACTAAGAACGAAAGTTGGTAGGTTATCAAACAGATCAAAAATTACCGGGGATTGGACTGAATACAGGAAGACTCTAATACTCTATAACAAAGAGATTAGAGAAGCAAAGCGCATAAGTTTTAGAAACTTCTGCGGAGGCATTGAGCACACCACTGAGGTATCAAAACTCTATTAGGTGTTAGCCAAAGGCAGTAGTATTTCATCCACTAACCTTAAAAAAGGAGATGAATCCTTCACGGAAAGCGATGAAGAGAGGGTAAAATTACTTCTTGACACACACTTCCCAGGATCTTCCACATGCGTGGTGGCAGGGACAGAACATACTGACAACCTGGGCAGTGTGTGCAGGAATGAATGGATCATAGCAAGTGAAATTTGCACGAAAGCTAAGATTAGATGGGCAATTAATACTTTTAAACCATTGAAATCACCTGGAGTAGACGGAATTTTTCCTGACTTGCTTCAGAAAGGTCTAGAACAGCTATCGGGTCCACTGACAAAAATAGCAAGAAGCAGTATAGCGCTAGGCTACATACCTATGGTGTGGAGAAGAGCAAAGGTGGTATTTCTGCAAAAGGTAGGGAAGAAGGACCCTAAATCCTTTAGGCCAATCTGCCTAACATCCTTTGTTCTAAAAACTTTAGAGAAAGTTGTAGATAATTACATCCGGACTACAGTTTTAGTACGAAATCCACTGCACTCTTGTCAGCATGCATATAGAGCAGGGCATTCCACTGAAACTGCTTTATACCAACTGACCAACCTACTGCAGGATAGTTTAGAAAAGAAGGAAACGGCGCTATGTGCCTTCCTAGACATAGAAGGCGCTTTTGACAATACTTCACATGACGCTATCAGAAGAGCTCTTACAAGAAGAGGGGTTGACAATACTCCAGCTTCTTGAGTACTATGCTTCATACCAGGAAGGTAAAAATACCAACTAGTAAAGGAAGCATAATCGCCGACACCTCACGGGGCTACCCACAGGGAGGTGTACTATCACCACTTATGTGGAGTATAGTAGTAGACGAACTACTGGTTGAACTAGGAAACAGTGGCTTGTTATTTCAGGGCTATGCGGATGACATAGTCATCATTTGTAGAGGTAAATTTGAGGACACTCTATGTGAAAGAATTCAACTAGGATTTAAACTAACGAAGAGATGGTGTGCCACTGTTGGGCTGAATATTAATCCAGCAAAAACAACGGTAGTACCATTCACAAGAAAGTATAAACTTAGGCATGTTAAAACTATCCGTTTAGACGGCATAGAGATAGAACTTCAAAAAGAAGTAAAATTCTTGGGTATCTGTTTAGACCAAAAATTAATGTGGAAACCCCACATTAAGGAGGTTAAACAGAAGGCCACCAAAATTTTCATGACGTGTAGAGCAATTGCATGTAATAGTTGCGGTTGCTGCGTTGGATATACACAGCAATTGTCAGACCTATGAATACCTACGGGGCAATAGTCTGGGAAAACTGCACAAAGCAGCAGACAGTAATAAACACCCTTAGCAAGATACAAAGAATTGCATGTGTACGTATAACGGGAGCTATGCAAACATGTCCAACTGCATCAATAGAGGTACTCTTGAATCTCACTCCTCTGCATATCTACATCCAATCCCAAGCGAGGAGGGCGATTCTGAGGGTAGCTGGGAACAACATCAGCACAGGCGGTTATCTCAGCCAAAGGAAAACACAACTTCTCACTGAGCAACTTCCTGAAACCTCGATGCCAAGAGACTCAATACTCCCAATGTTCAGCTTTAAGAAGCTTTTTAAAACTGAGCTTAGTAATAAGAAAAATTGGGAAGGTTTAATAGAAACATATAAGTTAAACCACTACATGATAACATGGTACACCGACGGCTCCCTCACCGAAGATGGGGCCGGGGCGGGTGTATTTAGACAAGGGAAAAGGTACTTTGAACCATTAGGTAAGAACACTTCAATCTTTCAAGCGGAAGTATACGCGATAGATAGGTGTGCGCACTTTAATCTCGAACGGAACTACCGGAACCGCAGAAAAGCAATACTGACTGATAGCCAGGCAGCTATCAAAGCACTCAAATCTTACCAAGTCACATCGAAACTAGTGATGGAGTGCATTGATAAGCTGAACATCCTGGGGCAACTGAACCAGGTGCGAATTCTGTGGGTTCCGGGACACGTAGGGATTTATGGAAACGAAATGGCAGACAAACTTGCCAGGAAAGGAGCATCATCTGCATTTGTAGGGCCCGAATCATTTTGTGGAGTAGGATCGGGTAACATCTCCCGTATTATCTGGGAGGAAGAGGACAAATAAAGGAGATTTAACTGGGAAAAATTACCGGGGCTATCACATTCCAAATTAGCGCTAGGGACATACAACCTAAAACGCTACAAGGACTGTATGAACTTAACGAAGAACAAATTAAGAATCATTACGGGATTATTAACAGGGCATTGTAGGTTGAATCGGCACCTCACAAAACTGGGAATCTCGTCTAAAGGTCTTTGCAGGTTCTGCGGGGAAGATGATGAGACCGCATTACATGTGATAGGAACGTACTCTGCCCTGATGTGCAGGAGAAGCAAGCACCTTGGCGAATTCACCCTATCCGAGGACGAATTCAGACTTTGTGAAGTAGGATCAATACTACAATTCATCGAAGGTATTGGGCTAGGAGAAATACTCTAAGTCCATGAAGGGGGCACAATAGATCTTATAGGTCGCAGTGCTACATCCCCCAACAATATAAATAATAATAATAATAATCCTTGCAGTTTATACAGCGATTAATATTTTGGCAGGTTTCGGTAGAAGACAGATCGATGTGGACGGAGTTGCCACAATTTAGACAAAGTGGATTAGATTTGGTGGCCAAGTATTCCATAGTTTCTGCATCTGAGTGGCGATGGGATGTAGGGGCGAATTTTCGTAACCGATGTTAATTTCGGCCGTTAGTGTAGGGGTGGAGAATGTAATAATGATTAGACCTGTTTCTTTTAGTTGCTCATTTTCTTTTTAAAAAATTTTTTACATTCAGCTACATTTTGTGGTTGTAGTTCATTGGTGATTTCTTCTTCCGATATATCTCTTAGGAAGTTGCAGTATATCACTCCTTTGGATGTATTTAGCGAGTTTTATTCAGTGACATTAACCATTGTTTTGCCGTCCAGGTTGGTGAGTTTCACAAGTTTTGTAGCTTGAACAAGGGTTTTGGTTTTTATAAGACATGTGCCGTTTCGAAGTCTTTTGACTTCATCCATTGGCCCGCCTCAGACGCTGTCAATGACTTTCTGGAGTAAAAATGGTGACACAGTATCCATGGTTTTGTTGTGGTCGACTGTGGTCATGATAAGATATTTTGATCCAATTGTGTTATTTTTAAGCGTTTTGGATTGATCAATCGAGAAATGTGGTTGGTAAGGTGGATACTTTATAATAGGATCAGGTGGAGTGTTCATTGTGTATTTTTATTTATTTATTTATTATTAGTTGGTAGTAAATAAAAATTGCAGTAAACGTACGTAAATGTGTGCATACGCAGAACCTAAGCCAATTTAGATTAAGGAAAATCGAATATTGCCTGTACTCGATCCTTTGGCAGTGTAATGCCCGAATTTGAGACAGTGTGACCGAGAAATATGACTTCCTCGCTAGCAATGTTGCATTTGGCCATGTTGATTTTGATGCCGTATTGTCTTAGGCGTTCAAAAACCATACGGAGATGCTTTTCGTGTTGTTCGAGGTTCTCGGATGCTATGCAAATGTCGTCAATGTACACAACAACGAAGTCAAAATCGTGAAATACCTGGTTCATGAATCTTTGAAACGTTTGGGCTGCATTACGAAGTCCAAATGTCATGACGTTGAATTCGAATAAGGGGTGATTATCGCTGTTTTTTGTTGTGTCGATTGGTAACTGATTGTAAGCTCGTTCGATATCCAATACTGAAAAGATCCTTCTTCCACTTAGTGTTGATGCGAAATCTTGTATGTGTGGTATTGGATAACGATGTGGTGTCGTGATGGCATTGATGCGTCGATAATCACCGTATGGCCTGTAGTCCCGGTCTTTTTTGGAACCATGTGTAATGGACTTGCCCAATTGCTACTGTTTGGTTGACAAATACCAAGTTTGAGCATTGTGTCGAATTCTTTCTTGGCAATTGCTAACATTTTGGGCGTGGTCTGGAAAAAACTGATTGTCCTTCAGTGATAATTTGATGACCGTTGTTTTGAATGAACCCAGTTGACTAAGTTTGTCTGGCAATGTCAAGTTCTTGAATTCAGACATAAGATTTTTGCAGTTGGTGCCATTTGCTATTGTGCTGACGCGTTCATAATTCGCCACCGATGATCTACATCTGACAAATAGCTCGGGTTTTTCATCAATCAGTTTTTTTGTTTTTAAGGTCGACTAACAAACCATAATTTTTCAAAAAATCAGCTCCTATGATTGGCCGAGTGACGTTTGCGACTAGAAATTCCCAGTCGAACTGTATACGCAAATATGCAGTAATCTCTTTCCGCAAAGCTGCGATTTCATCCTGCAAAGGGTTGGTGATTGTTGATACCGATGGGAATTTAATGACCTCCATCATCTTGTCCGCTTGATTGGCCCATTGCGCAGAATCACCTGTGGCAACCGCAACAACCACTCTAATACCCTCTGGCATGCGTTGTAGCCATAGTGACTTAAGAACTTCATCGCTTATTGATTTACCGGCCAGATCTTTCATCTTATCTAGCAATTGCGACGGCTTGTCGTCACCAAGTTCCATATCATTGATCAGGCGCTGCAATTTGCGCTGCTCTGAATCGGAAAATTCCTTGAGAATCCGGTCTTTGAACGCCTCGTACTTGCCGGTAGCTGGCGGATCACGCAGCAAATTTGTTACCATTTGTAGGTATTTTGGATCAAACGTAGCAGTTGCGTGGTCATACTTCGTTTGATCAGCCACTATACCAGAATTACGAAACTGCGCTTCAAGCTGAATAAAATAAATATCCGGCTCATCATTTAGGAACGGCACTGGTTTAATTGACACACGTACGATGAACTGCTGTGTAAGCTGCTCAACTTGTTGCTGTTGCTGCTGCACTTGTTATTAGATCATATCGCCTTGTTCCGCCATGTTTTTTTTCACTATCACTTGTTGTTAACGCTTGATGATACCGTGGCGTAGGTTGCGATGTATTTTTGTTTTAAAGGCTGCGTAAGCTCTTTCGTCGGTGTCACCAATTGTAGTTTACGTTTATTTCTTATTTACAAAATTAATATCGATAATGTGATTTGTTGTATTTAACTTTATTTCTTAATGCTTAGTTATTTTTTTTATCTAAGGGTTACCTTTCTTTTTTTTCAAATTGGACTTAAAAGTCAAACCATTTTGTACGAACCGCCACAAGCTCTTAAATCGGTTGTCAAATAAAGCAGTGTTGCCAACTCAAAGTTGTAAACCTCTAAAAAAACACCCTTGACATATGTATGTCATATAAATGTATTATTTGCCCCAATTATTAACATTGTTAATTATAATTAGAGCCTGTAAGAATTGTTAAATAAAATGGGCAAAAATTGTTAGGAAAAACAAACAAAAATTGTTATTAAAATTATTAAATCAATTTGTTTGAAAAGCGCGAAAACACATAATAATATTTACAAAAATATAAACATTAATTTTGATATTGTATTGTATTGAATGGCATTAATCATAGATATTATACTTTTTGGTTCTGACATAAATTGGTGTTCTTGTTGTTTCTTAACAATTAATGTTTTTGCTCTTTTGATTTTCCCTATCAATAAATCTTAACACGTAAGCTATAATCCTTTCTAGTTTTCGAATACATGAATATTTTTTTAATAATTCGTAAATTATTGTATTATCTTTGTTTGTAAGCATAGCACTAACAACTATGTTTTCGTCAATTATCTGGGCCTGGGCCAATTCTCTTTCGACTGAGCTAGCTATTTCGGGCCATTCCACTAAAGCTCATAGTTTGTCAATTTTGTAGGACATATACCCCTGGAAACTATATCTGCTGGGTAATCCTCAGATTTTACATGATTACATTCGGTATCTTTTAATTTCGGAATGTCGTCTGTCCTACGTCTTACATGCTAGCGTAATAGTTGAATCACTCCATGCAAAACTTTCTAATATATTAGAAATTTATTCTTTGCATTAATTTGCCTAAAAGATGGGCTGCGCAAAGCTCTAATTTGGGTATAGTCTTTTCATTTTTCTTAGGATTGACTTTACTTTTACTTGTTATTAATGTAACTAAGAACCCTACTTTTGCATATACAACCGCTGCAAATGCCTATTCAGATGCATCAGCGAATCCGTCAAGGTGAATAGACAAATTGAGCTGTGTTTTAATCCACCTTGAAATTCTTATGTTCTCCAGCGCCGCTAAATTTTCTTCATAAGTTTACCATTCATTCAAATCATTAAGCAACAACTCTTGATCCCAATTTTGTCCTGCTAGCCATAACTTTTGTATGAACATTTTCCCAACAATGGTGTCTGGAGACAACCATCCTAATGGATCATAAATTTTGTCTAGTGCTGATAATACTAGTCTTTTATTTACTTTTTAGGGTTCCGTACCCATAGGGAGCTAATGGGACCCTTTTACTAAACTTACGATGTCCGTCCGTCCGTCTCCTGCTCTATCTCATGAACCGTACAAATACTAAAAATACACATTTAGAAGCATCGTTCTTGAATTTAACCTTTTGTTTAACAAATTTTTGTTTTTTTTAGTATACTTTGAAGCTGTAATTGTAGTATACTTTTAGGCTGATAAATATACACATAATTTAATATTTTAAGCAAAAAATCTTGTACGATGGTACGGAACCCTCCGTGTGTGAGTCCGACTCACACTTGGCTGATTTTTTAGAACTGCCACGATTGACTATAAATTTGAATTCATCCTTAAAAGGTTCATTGAAGCCGTAAGGTTTTTACGGACTCGCTTTCTTCAATGCTGAGTACTTTGTTTTCGCTAGCATTTCCCACGGATTCAATTATTTCGGACTTGTTTGAAACCCACTTTCTGAAATTCATTCCTGCTTTATCTAACTCGGATGAAACTTGACTGACAATTTTTTGGGTATCAGCTTCTGTCATTAGATCATCTATATAAAAATCATTCTCTATAATTTCTTTACCTACTGAATTTTGACAATTATGAGCTATATCTGCTAGTACCCTGGTGGCTAAATATGGAGCTGATGCAGTACCGTAGGTAACTGTTGTCAATTTGTAGTCTTTTATTTTTTTGTTGGGAGAATTTCTCCACAAAACATGTAAATACTCCTGATCTTTTTTTTTCAAACTTTATCTGTCGGTAAATTTTTTCAATATCGGCAGATACTACATATTGCCATTTCGCCATTTTAAGATTATGTCAAACATATCTTGTTAAACACTTGGTCCAATCCACATAATGTTATTTAAACTTTTATTATTCGAGGTCTTTGCCGGAGCATCAAAAACTACCTGTAATTTAGTTGTTAAGCTTGAATCTCTAATTTCTGCCTCATGAGGCAGATAATATTTACCATCTGTTTTTTCTTTAACCAGGTGCCGTAAATCTGTATTCTGCTATAAATTTAGTATATTGCTCTTTAAGTTTCGCATTTCTTTGGAGTTATTTCTCTAGATTAAAAAAACGTGCCATTGTAATTAAATTTAAGAGATGTTATTCATTTATATTCTCTTAAATGAATAAGTTCTGTAAACTGAATGTAAATTGATGAAAAAGGTCACATTCTTTGGAATCCCCAAAAAATAATGGTACCTGAATTTTAGGTAACGTTGGCAAGTCTTCTCCTTTAACCAACGTAGGTTAGGTTAGCTTGGCCGATCAAAAAGATCCCACATAGACCAATAGCGGTCCTTAGTGTTGCCAAGAAGAGGCATGGAGAACTTCAGATTTTGTTCTTAATACAAGTTTTCGCGAGTTTCAATAGGTTGCTACTCTTTTGATCCGCGACACTTTCCAAGGAGAGGAAAGACGCAGATCCAAGATAGCTAAAGCGTGATTTGTAGACAGCTGGACATTGGCAAAGTAGGTGTTCTAAAGTCTCCCTAGCATTTACCTTGTTTCATATTGTACATGCATCATTCTGAACCAAGCCCAATTTGGCTGCGTATAAAGGCGTTAAACAATGTCCCGTAAGTATCCCGACTAATAACTTGCAATCCCTTCTTGGGAGAGCTAAGATGTAGTTGGTAATCTTGTAATTAAAGGAACGAAGCATGATTTTTGCGGTTCTGCAAGAGAGTGTTCTATCCCACATACTCTTTGCTTCCTGCTTAACCAACGTAGCCTCTATATTATTGTTCTGACTTTCGTTCAGCTTTTTACTTAAAGTGGTTATGACATTTTGTATGTCGAATTCTAATTTAATAAATGTATCTTCAAATACCGGGTTTTTAAGATATTGATTACTCTGTTCTATCATTTTTGGGTTCTGTACCCATAGGGAACTAACGAGACCCTATTACTAAGCTTACAATGTCCGTCGTCCGTCTCCTGCTCTATCTCATGAACCGTAATAGGTAGAGAGTTGAAATTTTCACAGAGTGTGTAATTCACTTGTGTGTAGAACGGCAAATACTAAAAATATACATTTTTGGAAGCATTGTTCTTTAATTTAACCTTTTGTTTAACAATTTCTTGTTTTTTGTAGTATACTTTTTGCTGTTAATTGTAGTATACTTTTAGGCAATTAAATATAGACAATTTTATATTTTATGCAAAAAATCTTGTACGATGGTACGGAACCCTACGTGTGCGAGTCCGACTCACACTTGGCTGATTTTTAATATCTTCTGCCATAAAAAACTGATTTTATTTTTCCTCATCTCAAGCCCTCCTACTTTCCCTTCGTCAATTTGCTGAGTAGTTTCACTAAGATATGCTCTTATCTGAGCAATATTCTTCTTAAATTTTTCCTCTATTTATGAAATTTTTCCCTCACTGGCTACTGATTTCAGGGGAGGTTTTCTGGATCTAAGGGATGACATTTCTCAACTGTTTTCGGAACACTTTTTCCAACTTTAATTTAAGTTTAGCATACACCATCATCATTTTGTCATATATTTAGGAGCTTAATTGTTTTTTTTTAATAGTTTATTCTAAAAAAAATTAAGTAACGTGCTAATTAAATCACTGTTACTTTTTTCTATACCTATTAGCAGGGTGTTGAAGAAAATGTTATCACTGTCGCCGTCGTTGATGCAGGTGATGATGCTATTGCTGTTGCTATTGATGCTGCTGTTTATGATACTGCTGCTGATATTGCTGTTGCTGATGATGATGCTGCTGTTGATGATGTTGCTGCTGATGATGTTGCTGCTGTTGATGATACTGCTGCCGATGATGATGCTGCTGTTGATGAGACTGCTGCTGATGATGTTGGCACTAAGCTTACACACTCAGTTGTCGATGTTGTATTCGGATTATACTCTGTCTCTTACCACTACACTAAAAAAATTTTGCCACTTTTTGTGGCATAAATTAATAACTCAAAGATAAAGTAAAATTTCTCGATACGGTTTTTTGCGTTAGGTTCTACATACCAATATGCAATGTTTTGGAAAATGTGGGCATGGCACTCAACACCGCCCTTATAAAATGAAGGTTTGAAAAATTCTATACAGTTTTGTTGATGTTGAAATTGCTTTAATTTTATAAGCTGTACCTTATTTATGTATATTGGTATGTCCATTATACTCGCCTTACGTTAACTCTCATGATCTTTATTTTCAAGTTCGAAGTTACTTAGATATTGTTAGGCGGTAAAAAAATATAACACGCGTTCTTTGATATTTCGTTTGATTTTATTGCTTAGCTCTTAATGATCTCACCTAATTTTATATAATTGCCAGCTTATTCTTATATATGTACTATACTTATAGTTACTTACACTACTTATACTTATGAGTCGTTGCCATACCATTCTATACTCTTACAATATCCATATATATTTTCTAACTCAACGAAGTTTCGATCAACCTCTGGAATATCTTTTGCATTATTTATTTCACACGTTAGCAACTTGACTACTTCGGATGGAAGACACAGGCTTTTTTGTTTTCGTATGCGCCTGTCCATAAGAAAAAAAAGAATATGTACTTCAGCGGGAACGGCAAAAATCAGAAAGAAACGGCACAGGTTTCTGGGTACGACGGAAAATCAAAGACAAAGTTTTAGGTTTTGAACCAATTAATGATAAACTATGCAAATTAAAAGTAAAAGGAAAGTTCAACAATGTTACATTGATATCAGCATATGCACCAACGGAGGATGCAGAGGTAGAAGAAAAAGACCGCTTATATACAACAATCGAAGAAATATACGCAAGAATAAGCAAATATGACACAATTGTTATCCTGGGAGATTTCAAAGCCAAAATAGGTTGCGAAAGCTCTATTAAAGATGTAGTTGGCAATCACTCGCTCCATGAAACAACAACTGAAAATGGCATGAGATTATGTAATTTTGCAAGCTCTACAAACACATTTATCATGAGTACTGCATTCCCACATAAAGACATACATAAAGGTACATGGAATATTCTGGGAAGAAACAATACGAATCAAATTGATCACGTCCTCATATGCAAAAGAAGAAAAAGCAACATAACCGATATACGAAGCCTCAGAGGGCCAAACTTGACAGTAACCACTTTTTAGTAAAAGTGAAAATGCGACAAAAGCTGTCTAACATTGCCAAAGTCAAAGGAATGAAAAGGAACAAATGGAACACAGACAGAACAGACGACAAGAATGTAAAAAGAGACTTCCAAAATAAAATTGACGAAAAAATCTCCAACACTGAAATTTCAGAAAGCATAGAAGAGGAATGGACAATTCTAAAACAAGCGATTACAACTGCAGCATCAAATACAGTTGGAAGAGAAGTAAGGAAGAAAAACTCCGAATGGTTCGATGATGACTGCAGAAAGGCAATAGCAGTTAAAAACCAAGCAAGAAAAAGCTGGTTGGAAAAGAAAACTAGAGCAGCGGAAGAAATTTATATCGAGAAAAGAAGAACTGCTACGAAAATGTGTCAGAAAAAGAAAAGAGAATCCATGAAGAAGAACTTAGAAAGCACCTGCGAGGACTACAACTCCAATAAAACAAGAACATTTTACTGCCAAATCAAAACCGAAAAACACGGATTTCAACCTCGCAAAAATATCTGCAAATCTAAAAACGGTGAAGTACTCACCGATCAACAAAAGATTGTGGAACGATGGGCTGAGCATTTTAGCGAATTGTAAAATGCCGGGAATATAGAAAGAAATATCGAAGAAACCGAACCACCGGCAGAGGATCACAATCTCGCTGAATATTCGCAAGATATACGACCACCGGCGATGGATGAAATTCGAGATGCGCTAAAGCATATGAAAAACGACAAGTCACCAGGAGAAGACAACATAACAGCTGAACTATTAAAAATACATGGGAGCAAGAAACCTTACCCAACGATTGGAATACAGCGCTTATATATCAATCCATAAAAAAGGAGAAAAAACCATCTGTAAAAACTACCGCGGTATCTCAGTTCGCAACACAACGTACAAAATTCTATCACGAGTCCTCAACAACAGACTCATACAATACGCTGAAAAAATACTACAGGAATATCAATGCGGTTTTCGGCCAGGAAGATCGACGACAGATCAAATCTTCTCAATCAAGCAATCAATGGAAAAATGTTACGAAAACAACGTCGACGTACATTTGTTATTCATTGATTTTAAACAAGCATTCGATACTATAAACAGTTTGACTATTCCTGCAGCATTTAAAATATGTAAAATCCCAGAAAAATTAACAAGATTAATAATGATGACCTTGCGTAACACCATATCAAAAATTATGATGCAAGACATAAAATCAGAAGCATTTTCCATAAAGAACGGCGTTCGTCAGGGCGATACACTCTCTTCAACAATTTTTAATTTATTGCTGTGCTGCGCAATAGATGAAGTGTGCGACGCCAAACGGACTGGACATATTAAACAGAACCATACAAATATATGCATACGCTGACGACATTGCAATAGTAAGTAGAAATAAAAACGCGCTTTTAACCACTTTCTCTGATATTGAAACGGCAGCAGGAAAAATTGGACTAAAAATCAACGAAGAAAAGACCAAATATATGCTCATGTCCATGTCGAAAAACAGACAAACATTAAAAACAATTAAGCTTGGAAAATATGAATTTGAAGAATAAGCACTTATCTTGGCTACAAACTGACAGCAGACAACTCCATGAACGTAACAATTGACGAAAGAATACAAGCAGCCAGTAGATCTTTCGCATCATTTATAAAACTCTTCAAATCAAAACTGCTTAACAGATCCTGCAAACTAACACTGTATAGGACAATGGTGCGACCAGTCTTGTGCTATGGAGCTGAAACTTGGACTGTGAGCGAAAAAGACAAAACGAAATTGCTGACTTTCGAGAGAAAAATTCTCCGAAAAATCTTCGGCGCAGTTAAAACTGGGCCTGATGAATGGAGAATAAGATGGAACGACGAACTTGAACATCTAATCCAAGGTTAAAACGTGATGCGATTTATCAAAGCGCAACACATAAGGTGGCTAGGCCATGTAACAAGAATGGACGAATCAAGAGGGCAAAGAAAAATTCTAGATGCGAAGTCATTCACCGACAAAGCAAGGGGAAGACCAAGATCAAGATGGATGGACGAACTAAACGAATACCTAAAGAAACTACAACTGGAAAACTGGAAAAGGGCGGCAAAAGATCGAGTAACATGGAGGCATATTGTTCATCAGGCCAAAGCTCACAAAGAGCTGTAGCGCCAAATGATGATGATGCGCCTGTCTAGATTTATCGATGATATTACTGGGTCTGATGTATCCATAGCTCGCTGGAACACATCTGTGAAATTATTTGTTCTGCTGCAATTTCTGCATTGATTTTTGATTATAGATCGGGAAAATTTTGTGTTTTCTGTTTTTACAATCCTCTCTTACAGCACAATATTGCTCTTTTTTCATTATCCAATATTAAGGCCAATGCTTCATCCGTAGAGAAGCACTTAGGCTTTTCAATGGGTTCTGGCAATATTTTGCGGATCATTTTCGCCTTTACAGGACTTATTAATAGTAACTTAAGTACCGCTGCCAGATTAAGTTGTTTTCGCTTACGAGCATCTATGCTTGCTGCTTGAAGCAATAATCGAACATCATTTTTCACTGTGATTGACAACTTTGCAGCTTGTTTCCTTTGACCACTTGTAGTCTTTAAGATATATGGCAATGCAGGGCGTCCAACCGACTTTTTTTAATATCTAATAGTAGCTTTACAGTGAGCGAAGATTCGAATCTATGAAGATGCGACAATGATTCGAGTTTCATTTGACAACAACAACAGGGAAAATGGCAAAAATGAGGGGTTGTTGTAGTAGAGTGATTCGATTGAGAGATGCTAATCTCAAATAGATACGCTAAGATTCGGTTTTTTTGAATGGTCAGTCTTAACAGGGCAGGGCAATTTTCCCATGTAGGTTGGCAGCATTTTCATAATTTCGTCGTTTTTTGTGATTGTCATGTGTCTTCTTCTTCATTTTTTTGCGCGCAGCGCATAAAACAGCTGATCATTGCACAAAACAATTTGAAGAAAATTTTAAATTGTAATTTTTTCTTTAAATATTAATAAAATAAGTAGCAGTAATGAAAAAGGAAGCTTCAAGAATTATTTGCATACACTCCAAATTGTTCTCAATCATATATTTTTCAGAAAATGTCCATTTTAATTATCACAATTAGCCACAACGTTCCATTTGTATGTATAATCAAAACAAACAACAGCTGTTCGTGATACTAAAATACCACTGTAAACCACAAAGCCGAATCTTCGTGATACGAGCCACTGTAAAGCCACTATAAGACTGTTCTTCCATTCAACCACTCAGCATGTCTTTTCTTAAATTACACCAGAGTTCTTCGACATTTCTGCCATTTCGACGACAGGTTTGAACAAAATTGTCTGCTTTTTTCTGTCAAATAGACATAATATGAATCATGTGTGTTACTGTTTAAGCGCGCTTTAAAGCATTCCAAGATCGCAGCCTTTTGTTCAGTTCGACACGTCACTTGTTTCCGTGTAACAAACAAGTCAGCATTGTTGAAAGTGAGGTTAAGTCCTAAAAAATGAAATTGCGAGAAAAAATAAAAAAAAACACATTAAGATAAAAAGCATCGAAATCTGAATTAATGACTCCACTTATTAAAAAAAGTGCCATAGCTATCAAGTGCTATCAAAATTTTGTAGCGCTTTACAAATATGAGTTTCATGTACAAAGCTGTTTTTTAAAGATGCTTCATACTCGTATTAACACACCATTGCAAATAGAGCACTTTAATTTTGCACAGTTCAAGTGAACCAACACATAATAGGAACCGCAATTATAAGACTCCATCACAAATAGACCAATAAAATACTTTTTTTCGTAATTAAATCACTTGCAAATCACTTATAAAAAGGCACTTTGAACAATTAATATTCTTCTTCAAACAACAGCTGTTTTTGGAAGCTATTATATGGGCAGGGCTGCATTATATCAGTATTTCTGGTATGCAGCCCTGTGCCGGAATGTATTTCCGTTACAATGAATATGGAGATACGTTATTTTGAACATTCTCGAAAAATGGGTTTTTTACACAAAAAGTGGAAAAGTTTCCCATAGTGCACTGGTGAGGGAGAACAAGAGTTATTTATATTTAGCTACTGTAATATGTATATGCTTTACATATTTAATGTAGGGTAGCTATATATAGTTGCTTGTAGCTACTTATGTAATTCTATTTAGAATATAGGTCTAGCGTGGATTATGCTTAGTCAGCATATTCACACGCAGTATGGAATGCTTTTGTTGGTCACTTGACACTTTGCGCATGCAAGCTCAGTGACCACGTATTGACAGTTAAAGCATATGCATGGCACACCAATACACACATAAGCGTAGTTTAAAATATAGCTGCAGCGCTGAGCACAAGAATTTTTAGATAACTACTATTCATAAATAAAACGCAAATCAAACGATACGGTCGTGTTTTATTGTTACACTACCTTTAGCTGCGGGTGCCTTTGCACTACACGCAGTCTTTATGGTGCTGGTTTTATCACTGCGTCTCTTACCACTGGTGGGGGAAAACGACAGAATGCCTCGAAGGACCAAAATGTTATGGAAAAAGCATAACACTTGTTGAATTCACAAAATTAACTCATTTTATTATTGTAAAATTGAGTCTTATACTACGTTCACAGTGCGAGTTCTGTTGCGAGTTCGCGGGTAACCGTTCACATTGGCCTTTTGCGAGTTCCGAAAACAGTTGTTTTTTGTTTTGGTTATACATACAAACAGAACGTTGTGGCCAATTGTGGAAAAATAAAATGGAAATTGTGCGAGAAAAACATGATTGAGAACAATTTGCATTGTATGCAAATAATTCTTGCAGCTTCCTTTTATATTCCTGCTACTTATTTTATTAATATATTTTTAAAAAAATTACAATATAAAAATTTCTTCAAATTGTTTTGTGCATAATCAGCTGTTTAATGTCGAGAATGACGAAAAAAGGCGGATATGACCAAAAACTTGGCAGCACTGCCGCAGAGTGACCAACAACAACAAATTTCAGTCATTTTCCCTGTTGTTGAGTTCGTCGATGAATTCGAGTTCAGCTCAGTGTGAATATACTATTATATAGCTAACATGAGAATCTTAATATAGTCTTATTCTGACAAGCCAATGGGAGCCATGAGTGCATGTACCGTTCTTGATGTAATAGTTTTTTGTGTTCATATTTGAACAATAAGACTCTGACCCATATCCGCCAACCTTATAAATTTCAAGACCATTAGCAGGGGCGTGAAGAGTATTACAACTTCGGCATAGCCAAAGTTAGCCTTTCTTTACTGGTTCTTAAAACCTCATATTTTCCCATACTTTTTTTTTAGCCTTCATAGAGTGCAGTTGCAACTGAGCCTTATAAAGTTTTCGTTTAATTAATTCTAAATTACTTGAATGAGTTTGTCGCTCTGTTTGAAAAGTTCAGTTCAGTGAACGTGACTTTCTTCCGTTTTCTTCTTTGTGTTCATCCATTGATCAATAAAGACTTATAATAGTTTTGTGTTTAAGCAACGGTGCTTCTTCCTAATTTTGTTAGTATTTCACCATTATAGACTGTTGTACACTCTACAAAAAATGACAATTAAATTTCTGGCCAGCTGCTTTTGCAGCTTGAAACAGTTTTCTGGTTTTAAGTTTGGAAAACTTATTTGCAACTATGTCTGAAAACTCCACCGCTCAATCCGAACCAGCCATGCCCACTGAGAACGGATCACCACATTCAGAAATGCTACCCCCAGCTTTGCAGTTTTCTTGGTTTTCTCACTCAGCAGCCAGTGTTGCTGCTTCCAGACGTAAACAACAACTGAATCCCAAACGCAAACAAACTTTTTCCACGCCGCCAACCGCAAAACACTCCAAGGCCCTCAATGATCGTAATGATGACCCATCGACGTCCACTAACGTGCGCAGAAGTCTCCGTCCCAGAACACCCTCTGTTCGTACTCTATCGCCAAACAGGTCCAATAGATTTATTGGACAGCCATTCGAGTAAGACGTGTTTCGTGATTTTCGCTAAGATGGAAAAAGACCAGTATCGTTCGGCCAAGCCAACCAAACCAACAAAACCAACCAAAAAGCGAATTACCGAACGATACTGGTCTTCAGTCGTTTGATAGATTGCAGCACACAATGATAACACCAACTTCCCTCAGGAACGTCCTCCGTCGTCAACCACGGGTACTTATTGAACAGCCCTCGTATTTAGAGAAAAACGTTTTTGCTAAACTCATTTTACCAGAACTATTACTAAAAATCTTGATGTTAAGAAAATAAAAATGTTTTTTTTTTTTTACGTTAGAAAAATTTCGATGGTTTTAGATATAAAGGTGATGCCAATTTTGCTTGTTACACTCTCAAAAATTGCTACTTTATTCTAAATATTTAATGGTTTTTTTATGTTTATTTATTTATAATTTTTTAATTACGTTGAAAACACTTTTCTTCCTTTTTTTTTTGTGTGTAGCTCTCTTGATCACCACAAAACCAATCAATCAATTCTTATGCAAATTTGCCATTTCATTTTAGTTGGTATTATTTATGTTATTCTGATTTTGATTTTCAACGCTGTCCATATTTGGAACATAATCAAGAGCCATCAAACATGCAAAGACAGTCATGACCATTTTTGGTTTGACTTCGGTTATATCCTCGGGCAGAGCATAGACGCGTGCACCAATCTTACGCGCCATTGAAATGGCATATTTTGCATTAGCCAAGTTGTCCTATAAATATAATGAGAAATCATTTGTTAAATTTTATCAATTTAAACATAAAATGGTAATTAATTGTACATATTTTATAATTATATTTTCAAAATGTTAAATTTAATAATTGCGTTCTTATATACTACAGCTTCACAAAACAAAACAAAAAAAAAAAAAATATAAAAAAAGACTAACTTTGGCTATGCCGAAGTTGTAATACTCTTCACGCCCCAGCTAGTTGTCCGATGGTCTTGAAATTTATAAGGTTTATGTGTCAGACACTTATAGTGTCCAAATTTCAGTTCAATAAGTAAAAAAAAAAAAAACTTTTTCTAATAAGAACTTTAATTTAAAAGAGGGTTAGTATGGGAGGTACCCCCTAGTGATTCGATTCCGCTGGTTTACGAACTTGACCAGCGTTTGGTACAAAATTTCAGCTCTCTAGCTCAAAAACTGAAGGACTAGGAGTGGGAACATGGACGGACATGACAACTCGTCTCGTCGCGCTGATCAAGAATATATATACTTTATGGGGTCTCCGATGTCTCCCTCTGTGTGTTACAAACTTCATGACAAACTTATAATACTATTCACTGACGTGAAGAGTATAAAAAAACCAAAAATAAAAAAAAAAAGGAAAAGCGTATATTAAGTTTAGGTGAATAATGGTGTGTATTTAATGCTTAGTAAAACTCTCACGAAATCACGGAATTTACTACTTTAGTATTATTTTTGGATCTTTCATTTATCAATAAAGTTATCTGTTAAAAACAAAAACACAATAACATTTTGATCAAGTCAATACTTACTTCTTCTGTACCACCAGTGCGTACCAATTCATAATTAATGCAACCCTCTTTAAGTGCATCAATTAAATCAATAACAACTTTCCCATCAGCAATGGCATGATCATTGAAATTCTTTAATTGCGATCCCTTGCCAGCCTCAGAAAGACGCTTATTAACCCATTGCACGATTTCCTTTTCAATAATGGGATTACCAGTGTTTGCCAAACGTGAGAGTATGGAAAGTGTATAGGCACGCATTAATTGCCAAATAAGTGCTTATTTATGTTAAAAGATAATTTTAAAATGAAACTGTTTCATTGATATTTTATTGAAACTTACCCAATGTTAAAGTTGCATTACCATCATTAAGATCTTGACCAGCAATACCAACCAAAGAGAATTTCAATTGCTTACCCAATTCAACTGCATAGTTGCAGTTTTCAAGTTTTTCCATAAATTTACGCAAAGGGGAAAAACGTTTGTGCACCTTATTCCAATTGACAATGCCTGGTTTAATGACATCAAACAATTGGAATATGACAAGACCATCAGCAAGATCTGAATATAACCAATTAACATGTGGCGCTACACCCATCGAATTCATCCAATTGCGATAAGCTTAAATAAAATGAATACATTATTATTATTATTAACAATCAACATATTTACTATCATAAATACTTTTTTCTTCACGCGTTTCTTCGATAGTTTCAAAGCCTTCAATTTGTTCTGGTTTATCCAATGCTGGATGATTATTGAACAAATTCGCAACAAATGCCAAATTCAATTTATAAACTCCATTAACAACATCTTGAGGTGTTAGGAAACTACGACAATTCAATTTGGCTGCCTGTTGCAACATAATCTCGGCACGTTCTTGTAAATCCGATTCACGTAAAGCATCCAAATTAACATCTGCGTCATTTCCAGCTATCTGCTTCAATAGATATGTGTAGATCTCCGAATCAACAATATCTGATTGAAAATTTGTGCAACGACGAATAAGGCCAGCACGTTGTAAATGATGATTCACCCAACGCAATAATATTGCTTCCGGGGACATTTTCATTAAGTCCTCAAGTCGTTCATTTTCTTCAAGTAAAACAACCAAACCAGGGCAACTATCCAAAGTTATGTGACTAAAAAGACCAATGCGTATAATTTGCCATAATAAACCCAACACAAGATGAGGTTTTCCCTTGGCCAGATCGTGCGCATCAATATTGACGATATTGCAACCAATTGCTTGCGATGAAACCAACGCCAGCGTTAAATTCTCAAATTCACGATACACCGTAAGACTTTTCTTATTAATGGCTCGTTCATCGATCGTATCAGGGCACGAGTGATTTATGATTTTACACAATAAAATACCATCCCTTATGGATTGATATAACTGTTTACCCTCTTGATCGATAGGTAGCAAATGTTTAAGATCTTGATCATGACCCAAATTCGAATTAATCCAATCAGAAAAGGCCAATTGTTCTTCGAGGCGAACTGAGTGTGTTGTACCCTCCGATGAAATGCTAGACATACCACCCAGGGTTTCCAGATTCTCTTTTTTTGAGACAACCGCTTTAAATGTACTTGCCACATCCTTTGACTTAAGATCGAGGCATAGATATTGAAACTCCTCCAGATTTAATTTGCCATGACGCGATGTACTTTGTTTAATACGGAACTCTTCAATAATTTCTCGGACTTGATATCCGGGTAACTTGAAACCAACCTGATCAAGTGCATCTTTTAATTCGCTTAAGTCTATAAAACCATCTTTATTTGCGTCAATCTGCAATAAAACAAAAAGATAAATTTTATTACATTTAAAATTACTGACTCAATATCTATACTCTATACTTATACTTATTTTTTATTATTATATAAAATTGTAAAATTGCATATATGGGTATTGTATGTAACGCTTTCACGCGATCTATACTGAACCAATTTTAATAATTTTTTTTTTTAAATAATATGTTTGTCCTAAACAATGGATGGCATACTTACTTTTTTGATTTAATAAATTAAAATATGTTTCTTTTTCTTGTCTGAGTACGCACAAGAGTATTGCGCTTTTCGTTATCTTCTTTTCGTATACGCTGGTGACTGAGATGGACCCAAGAGAGAGAGACTGTGTGTTTCGTTGTTCGTGCTTTCATTGCTTTTGCAAATAATGCTTGAGTATTTGTATGAGCATTTTCATTGATAGCGTTGGGCTAGCAACCAATAGATGGCGTTTTATTTACATAAAATTATTAAACGACTAAAAGGTTTTTTTCTTTATGAATTGAAAAATATTTTCAATACATTCAAAGTTGTGTTATGCTGCGTATTTGAATTAAGCCACAGCAACGCGTGGCCGGGCCAGCTAGTAATTAACACAATAAATAAAAAAAATCGAGCGGTTAATCAGCGCTCATTAAAGCAAACAAAATATGATTCATAAAAAAGACATTATATGATAAAGAAAATCGTTAATACTATTATTGAATTCTTGAAATTTCTAGAAACATTATGAAAATTTCTTCTGTATAACATAAAAAATAATCTTAAAACAAACCAACTAATCAACAAGACTTTTTACCCACTACAATATCTTAATACATCCTTTTGTACGAGACAAGCTGATCGGTTTAATTTAAATATTGTTATTATTGCTTAATTTCTCAATACACGTACATTGAAAATAACTGATCAAATCAAAAAGTCACACCATACTACTCCATCATACTCGAGGTCAAATTCAATATTCTGATTTAGAAAAACCTAAGTATAGCAATTGACTTCACTTTATTCGTTATGTACATATCATACACATATGTATGTATATACAATATTTCCCCTTCCTTTCTTATCTTAATTAAAAATATAAAAACAATCTAACTTTGGCTATGCCGAAGTTGTAATATCTTCACGCCCCTGCTAGTAGTCTGAGGGTCTTGAAATTTAAGAAGGTTGCTGAATATTTTGAAAGTTTTTCTAATAAGAACTTTTATTTGGATCCCGGTTTGTATGGCGCGTACCCCCCCGAGTGGTTGAAGGGTCTTAAAAAGCTTGGTTCTATTCGGCTGAATCGACAAATGTACTACGTATGGTAAAGAAGTTGGTTCAAACTTTCAGCTCTCTAGTCAAAAACTGAGGGACTAGTTTGTACACATACCGACAGACGGGCATAGCTAAATCAACTCGTCTCGTCGCGCTGATCAAGAATATATACACTTTATGGGGTCTCCGATGTCTCCTTTCTGTTACAAACTTCATGACAAACTTATAATACTATTCATTACGTAAAAATAGTATATTAAACTTTAAAATCAGCCAAGTGTGAGTCGGACTCGCACACCGAGGGTTCCGTACCATCGTACAAGATTTTTTGCTTAAAATATAAAATTATGTTTATATTTAATAGCCTTAAAGTATACTACAATTAACAGCTCAAAGTACATATACTACAAAAAACAAAAAATTGTTAAACAAAAGGTTAAATTAAAGAACAATGCTTCTAAAAATGTTTTTTTAGTATTTGTCGTTCTATAGTGGCTTTACAGTAGTGAGCGAAGATTCGAATCTATGAAAATGCGACAATGATTCGAGTTTCATTTGACAACAACAACAGGGAAAATGACAAAAATGAGGGGTTGTTGTTGTAGAGAGATTCGATTGTGAGATGCTAATCTCAAATAGTTTCGCAAAGATTCGGTTTTTTTGAATGGTCAGTCTTAACAGAGCTGGGCAATTCTTCCATGTAGGTTGGCAGCATTTTCATAATTTCGTCGTTTTTTGTGATTGTCATGTGGGTTCTTCTTCGTTTTTTTTGCGCGCCGCACATAAAACAGCTGCACAAAACAATTTGAAGAAAATTTTAAATTTGTAATTTTTTCTTTAAATATTAATAAAATGAGTAGCAGTAATGAAAAAGGAAGCTGCAAGTATTATTTGCATACACTCCAAATTGTTCTTAATCATATATTTTTCAGAAAATGTCCATTTTAATTATGACAATTAGCCACAACGTTCCATTTGTATGTATAATCAAAACAAACAACAGCTGTTCGTGATACTAAAATTGCACTGTAAACCACAAAACAGAATCTTCGTGATTCGAGCCACTATAAAGCCACTACTACACACAAGTGAATTACACACTTTGTGAAAATTTCAACTCTCTACCTATTACGGTTAATGAGATAGAGCAGGAGACGGACGGACGGATATTGTAAGCTTAGTAATAGGGTCCCGTTAGTTCCCTATGGGTACGGAACCCTAAAAAATTACAAAAATAGGTATGCGATTTGCTGCATTAGGATTCATTTGTGCTTTTTAAATTATTAAAATCGCCAAATGAAAAAATGTTAAAAAAATGGTATAAAATTATCTATATTTCGAGAACAGCGCCAACTACCGGGTCTAAATATAGATGCAAACCTTCTTGTTGATCCCATAAGTATAACAAAAAATTGGGTGTGACGAAAATCGAAGACGAGACAAAACACGTGCAGCAAGCAAAACAGCTGTCAAAAATTAACTAAACATTCCAAAAATCGAATATACGTAACCCGCGGAAATTCAAAAATCGCAATACTTTTTGAACAAACCTCGTACATCTCTATTACCTACTCTCTTAATTTCAAACATGATGTTGATAATTATCAACCAAAAGTAAAGCAACAAGAAAAAACATAAAGCAAACAGCAATAACAAAAGAGAATGTGCGTAAAACGATAGCAAAAAAATTATACATAGAACAAAAACAAAATACACACAAAACAACAACAAAAGCAAAATCAACAAATTGGACGAAAATTTTTACAGTCAAAAAAAGGCAAAATTGCGACACTTCCCACACCGCCCACCGCAATGTTACACAGTCCTAACTAAACGTGCCCAATTCTTTGATCCTTTAGCTACCGAGTGGTGTAATTAGATTTTGGATGTGGACAATAGTTTTGCAACTACAACACCAAACTGTATACCAATTTTCCTATCATCCATTTTTTTTTGGTCCGATTAGGCTGATTCTGATAAACTACCATAAGAAAGCTCCGTGCAAAATTTCAGCTCTCTAGCTCAAAAACTGAGGGACTAGTTTGCATGCATACAGACAGATCAAGAATATATATACTTTATGGGGTCTCCGATGTTTCCTTCTGTGTGTTATAAACTTCATGACAAAGTTATAATACTATTTACTGCATGAAGAGTATAAAAATCAATTTATCACAACATTTAGACGTAAGAAACTTATTTCCATGCATTGGGAGAATCCATTAAAAAATTGTGGAAAAATCATTGCATTGCACATTGGTCGGAAATGCCATTTTTTTTTTTTTTTTTTGGCATAAAGTCTAATAATGATGTTAAAGAGCCCTAAATTGGTAAATTTGCTATTTATGACATTAAAAAGAAATATTCAAAACTTCAGATCAATCCGATCACGCCCACTGTTACCGCCCATATAAAGGGCTAGGGATTCAAAATACCTTTTGTGAATTTTGCTTAGTGACTGGATTAAAATCATGTATTGGTTCTTTTCAAAACCTGCAGTTTATTTTTAAGATGAGAAAAACATAGTACGCATAGAATAGGATATATATATACATATATTATACACTTCCTACATACCTTGAACTTTTTTTTTCCATATTTTGCAGAAATTTTTAATTTACTCAAATCAATTTACCAGCACTATAAAGTTTAGAAAAAGTTTTCCGCATTGTTTACAAAAAGAAACAGGTGAACATACAGTGCACTTTGCAACCCTATTAAGGCAATAGGGCTGTCACCAGATCATTTTCTAATTTCAATTAATTGTACATGGACTATGTAATTTACGAATATTCAGTTAAAACACAAACATATTTTCATGATAATTTTGACTTTATGCCAATAAAATTACATTTGCGACCATAGTGCATTGGTTCTTAATCAACTTTTGGCGGAAATTGTCGTTTGAATTAAGTAACTGAAACCGAAATAAATTTCGGTTGATAAAAAATATACTCACTCGAATGTATACTTAAAACCAAAAATGTGTAAATACAGAAAATTTTTATATAATCCGTAAGTTATTTAAAAGAGCCTTTAAGAGATAATAAGAAAAAATTGTGGTACATACTGGCACAACCCAATCAATCATCAACACATACAGTGATTTAAAAGTACACTATAACACTATCAGATCGATAGTTTTGAGATTTCTTTATAGATATATTGACTGAATAAGCACACTTTGATCAATAATTATTGTTGCTTAAACTACATTTACTCTGTCTGACGGAGTTGTCATTCATTGCATGCGCCATTCAAATGACAAAATGGGTAGAATTGCAGCCAAAATCATCATGCATTCACACCATGACATTTAAAATTTTCATTTACTGCAATGAAAACAGTGAATGCCAAGCATTAAGACTCTTGGATTAAGCCCTGTATGACACTATGAATGGCAGCGGGAACAGACAAACAAAAAAGTAGATTTGCAGGTACGATAGTAGTTTAATTTTCAATAAGCTGATGTGATCGTTATTGCCTTCTTGGCAGATAAAAAGAAGACTAAAAAGTGAATCGTGAACGTTTGACTTAAATTATTGAATGAAACCAGCCTTCACAGACACACATTCTCTCTAGTTTTCAAAGTGAGTCAGCTGCGAGTACTTCAGTTGTATACAAAACTGCGTGACTACTGAACGAATGAAGAGCTTTGTGTGTCATCGTTACTAGCGCACACACTAACTCGCCGATTTCTAAACTCGTTACTTCGCAGATTGCAAACTAGCCCAATGGAAATAATCGTTTAAGCATTAGTCATTTTATTTAATGATAAATATGAACTTTATATAATTGTTATTTATTTAATTTCAAGAATATTACAATTGATTTTAATTTTCTAACTAGATGTTTATTTATATAGAGTTTAAAAGTTTATTTAGATTTCAGCTGTAATATTATTAAGGCTCATTTTCATTTGGCTAGTTTACAATCTACTAGCAAGCGAATTCACAATCTGCGAGTAACAATCCACCGAGAAATTTGAGAGCCGTCATACTTTACTCGCTACGTGTTAGTTCTGTCACACAAGCATACTCTCTTTTATTTTGAAAGTGAAGTATTGGTACGTATCAGTAGCCAGTGGACGAAGTAGCGAATGTTGAGCGAACGTTCGCCTAAACTATCGCAAACGGGCACTGAAATGAGCGTTTTGCGGTCAAAATGTTGTTGCTTGAACACTCGCTTAATGGCCGCAACGAAATCGTAAACGATTATTTAGCGAGCATCAATATGACAAATAAGAAATAATAAAATGGAACAAAAAATGAGCGTCAGGAGAACATTCGCAAATGCCCGCAAACGAACTCGCCAACTACACTTTTGCGATGATGATAAATAAGAAATAATAGTCAAGATAGACGGCAATCGGTTTCTTATACATGTGGTTTCACTTGACTACTGAACGAGCGGAAAATTTTGTGTGTCATCATGTAGGTGCATTTAAACTGCCCGACGTATTGTCAATATTTTGTATGTATAGCAATCGGTACGATGTGAATGGTTGCCATTCACAGGTGGCAGCGATGTGAATGACAGTAATCTCTATGCCGCCTGCCACCTGTGAATATCAAAAATTTACATCGTGCTGTGAATATTAATTTTTTCAAAAATAGCATGGAGCAGTGAATGACAAACATGAAACAGAATTCATAATTTTTCTTTAAATCCCTAACTCCAATTTCAGAGTTGCTATTAATTTCATAACCTTTTCGTATGAAAAAAATATTTTTATCAATTTACTTTAGTCACAAATTTTATGTTGGATAAAATAACAACACAACTCTCGAATGGGCTAATGAGTTCCTACACTTATAGTAGAGAGTTAAGTCATAATCTTTACAACTGCATGATCATGACTTTTACAACTGCAAAAAATCAGGTATTACGAAAGTGAAAAGAATGCTACTAGCTATAATAGAGATACTTACATAGAAGAATTTGCTAAAGTTTAGACTTTGAAAGTAGGTGGATTAGTTGGTTATTTGAGATTGAGATGGTTTATGGGTTTGAAATGCAAAAAGAAATAAAGAAGACATTTTTTTTTTGGTTTCGTTTCTTTTCTTTTGAACGAACGAAAATCAATAATTTCTTGAATGAAGAGAAACTTAAAAAAGCAAATAATAATCGATAAAAAATTAATAATAACGGAAGTTAAAAGGGGAAAAAAAGTATTTAAATATGTTGGTGATAGCGATATAGTGAACAAACGAATGTGCCGGTAAAACAAAAATCAATAAATATTGCATCTACAACGACGGCGGTAGTTGAATGACAAAATTAAAGTTTTATAAAGTACGTGCGCTGATTGCAAAACAAAAACTACAATAATTAAGGGCTATTACCAACCAGTTTGATTGAACATTTTATACGTTAATATTCAACACGATTAAAAAAGCTAAAGCTATTATGTGTTACACAATGTTCTGTCCTAGACAGAAGACTGACCTATCAGGCAGAATAGAAGAATGTCGTGGGTATTTATGCATAGATCTGAACTTACATTGCATAACAAGCTCCTGTTTTACAAATCAATACTAAAACCTTTTCGGGCACATAGGATTCAACTGTGGAGCTCTATATATCGCATTCCAAAATAAAGATACTTTAATTCCAATCTAAGCTTCTCTATGATAGTTGATTCTTCGTGGTGCATCAAGAATATTACCGATTCAAATCGAGTCACACGCTAGACCTATTGTTAAGTTGCCTGTATCGTAGTAATTAATTAATTAATTTAATTTTTTTAATTTTTCTGTCAATTTGTAGTTTCTTTTAGGGTTCCGTATCCATAGGGAGCTTACGAGACCCTATTATTAAGATTACGCTGTCCGTCCTTCCGTCCGTCCGTCTCCTGCTCTATCTCATTAACCGCAATAGGTAGAGAATGGAAATTTTCACAGAGTGTGTAATTCACTTATGTGTAGAACGACAAATACTAAAAATATACATTTTTAGAAGCATTGTTCTTTAATTTAATCTTTTGTTTAACAATTTTTTTTTTTTTTGTAGTATACTTTTAAGCTGTTACTTATAGTATACTTTTAGGCTGCTAAAAATTCACATAATTTAATATTTTAAGCAAAAAATCTTGTACGATGGTACGGAACCCTCCGTGTGCGAATCCGACTCACACTTGGCTGATTTTTTATCATTAATATTATTTTTTTAAAGCTCCATTTAAACTAAACATTAAACATTAAATTTGGTGACCTTTTATTTACTTATAATTTAATAAAATACATATACTGAAAGTTCATGGAACTATCTATATACACATATGGCCAAAATAATTGATACAGGCATACAATACTTTTTCAATGACTCACAAAGTAATATATATTTGCGCTAAAAGAAAAAAACCTAATTGTAATTTAATTCATACATTGTCATACAGTAAAAAAAAGTAAACACAAACAAATTCACAGCTTAGCAAAAAAGGATAAAATCAAGTAAAGTGACTGGTCCAAATAATAGATACATCTCTATTGAGATTCATATCCAAAATTAAGAATTTTATTCGCCTATTTAGACATTAATTTCATTAATTGATTTAATAGCCGCTATATCCACAATTATTTGGATGACTTTTGCTATTCTTTTTGGCATAAGCTTGTGGTACTTATATTTAAATGGAACTATGTCTGTATGTATGTATGCTACTTATAGACTCTGAAAGAAACCGCTTTACCGGACTTAACAATTTTTCGTCAATTCAGCTCAAAGCTATTTTTTCAGGCACTTATAGTGACCGAATTTCAGTTCCATAGTAAAAAAAAACAAAAAAAAAAAATCTAATAAGAACTTTTTTTGGATCCCGGTTTGTATAGGGGGTACCCCCCTAGTGGTCCGATTCGGCTGATTCCGACAAATGTACTGCGTATGGTAAAAAGAAGGCTCCCTGCAAAATTTCTCTCTAGCTCAAAAACTGAGAGACTAGTTTGCATACATACAGACAGATCAAGAATATATATACTTTATGGGGTCTCCGATGTCTCCTTCTGTGTGTTACAAACTTCATGACAAAGTTATAATACTATTTACTGCATGAAGAGTATAATAAAAAGCAAAAAAATGTACTGGCTCCTTGCATCACGGTCTCATCAACTGAGCTTAGAAAACAAAGTTCGGCAATTCTAAAACCGGTATGGACATATGCAATGCAGCTGTGGAGAACAGCAAGTAACTCCAACATTAAGATACTAGAAAGGTACCACTCCATGACGCTGCGTACAATAGCAAATGTTCCTTGATATGTGACCAATTTCCGCATTCATGAAGATCTCAAAATACAATTAAAGGATGAAATAAGAAAAATATCGGATAAGTACATCAACAAATTGCACAACCATACAAATTATTTGGTAATAAGTCTGCTAGAAAATGACATGGATGTTAGGCGTCTGAACATGTTCATGTGTTAGATCTCCGCATAGATTATAAGTTAAATTAGACTTTAGTTATTTGTCTACTGTTACATTGGTTGAGCTCGCTGGAAACTCACCAATCCTGTGGTGTAATGATTTGTTTTTAAACAATTTGTTGACTGTGTACTACTATAGACTGATTGCATTATAATAGACATTAGACAGACTTTTGATAGGCTAAAGTTGTAATACTCTTCCCCCCCCCCCTTTTTTTTTTTTTTGTTTTTTTTTTTGCGGTCGAGTGTTTATAAGGTTGGTGGATATGGGTCCGACACTTATAGTAGTGTCCAAATTTCAAGTCGATAGTTCAAAAAACAAAAAAGCTTTTCTGATAAGAACATGAATTTTGATCCAGGTTTGTATGGGGGGTACCCACCTAGAGGTCCGAGGATCGTGAATTTGATATGTCAAAATTTCAACTCGATAGTACAAGGAGGAGGGTTACCCCTAGTGGTCCGATTCGGCTGATTCTGATAAATGTACTGCGTATGGTGAAAAGAAAGATCCGTGCTCAAAAACTGAGGGACTAGTTTGCATATATACAGACGGACGGACATGGCTAGATCAACTTGTTTCGTCGCGCTGATCGAGAATATATGTACTTTATGGGGTCCCCGATGTCTCCTTTTGAATGTTATAAATTTCATGACAAACTTATAATACTATTCACTGCGTGAAGATTATAAAAACTATGCTCCAATGACATTTGTAGATGTAGAACGTTCATGTTCAATTTATCGGTAAATTTTTTCCGATAGACGTCGATCGCTTACATAATCAAATTTTGACGGCAACGCTGACAGTTTGTGAAAAAAATATACATTAAAAAAATAACATTTTATTATAACATACATTTGGTAAAAGTTCCTCAAGAGTTTGTTTGTATTCTTCGATTATTTGATGATGTTCAATGTCGATAATATCAGCCATGATTTAATTATTTCGCTTATGCTTTACTTGTGAATATTTAATAAAATCCAAAAATTATAAATTGTATTCTCATTCAGTACTTTTGTTTTGTGTTTATATTAAAAAGGATATCAGCAAAACAATAACAAAAACCAAAATAGCAAAAAAAAATCACTATAATGCACTTTCTTCATTCAAATTTGATAAGCGATCAAATTAATTAATTTTGTCTTTAATAAATTGAAAGGAAGAACAATTTTCGCTTAATTTTTACCGCTTCGTCAGGTATGTGAGACAAAACTAAATTATTTTGTATCAACGCTGATTTTATATTCTCGTATTAATCTACATTTTATTGTAGATAGGTAAATGTAAGTGGTATACTCATTCTATCAAACTCTCACCGACCCAACAACCAACCAACCAATTATCCACTCTTCTCTAATCTATTAAGAGAGCTTTACTTTAATGTAAAATAATTCGTGAGAGTCAATAAATAGCCTACATACATCGAACGCTCAGACCACCACCACCACATAATCAATAACTTTTTAAGTACTCACGCCAAATGTGTATGTCTACATGAGTGTGATTGTTTCTTTGGAGGCGAAACATATTTTTTTTATCAAAGAGAAAAAATGCATCGTAAAGAAAATAACATGGATAACAACAAATATATATAATAAAGCAAGTGATATGCATACATACACTTCCCGCTCACTTGAATAGAACCCCCCCAATTCTTATACTCTTCACGTTAGTGAATAGTATTATAAGTTTGTCATGAAGTTTGTTAATCCCATACAAACCCCCTTTTAAATTAATGTTCTTATATGAAATTTCGACACTATAAGTTTCTGGTCCATATCCACAAACCATATAAATTTCCTGATCACAGGGTTACCAGGAGGGGTACCTCCTATACAAACCCCCTTTCAAATTAAAGTTCTTATTAGAAAAACTGTTTTGTTTTTTGTCTTATTGAACTGAAATTTGGACTCTCTGACCCATATCCACAAACCATGAAAGTTTCAAGACCCTCGGACTACTAGAAGGGGTACCCCCATACAAACCGGGATACAAGCCATCCCCAAACATTTTCAACAATATTCAGATCAGGGGAGTACGGTGGCCAGTTAAGCAACTCATCTTTTTGGCTTTCAATACAGGATTTGATGATTTAGCAGTGTGGATTGGAGCGTTATTATGCTGGAATCTCCACTGAAAGTTTCCAAATAGTTCATTTATTTCCAAAATAGCAGTCTCCATTACTGCATTGTATGACATTGCGTTCATTCTTGGAGTCAGAAACTGCAGTTCTAAAGTACCATAGTAAGAAATCGCTCCCCACACCATGACACCTCCCTCCCGGCTGTTTAAGTAGGTGTTCCTCCTTTCGTAGATCATGGAAATAGTAATTATAGCCATCGGGGCCCTCTAAATTAATTTTTTTCATCGGAAAATATTACTCGGTGCCACTCTTTATTCAACATGTTATGTTTGTACGGCAAAACTGAAGACGTTGTTCCTTACGAAATACATTAAGTGGTGTTTTTTTTTTTTTCTTTAATGTCATACGTTTAAGATGTGCAGCCTTGGATATAAGCTGTTTTACAGTAGAAACGCTTGCACTAACACCGATTTTGACTACATTCCTTATGAGTCTTGATTTTTGTCCTCTCCTCAAGATCTAATGATTTTGCTCGACCCATATTGATTGAAATTACTATAGAATTATAGTTCAAATATCTCCAATCAATAACTTTTTCCTCAGGTCTGCCTTTGAATTCCACACAGAAAATGGTAATCACGAAGTGGTGCTATTCAACTGAATCGAAAAAATTCAAAATTTTGTCACTAATTTCAAAGAAAATAGCTACTAAAAATAACGGGACCTTTCCAAAGTTTCACTTTTTTTGTTTTTATTAAGTTTAGAACTAAGTAGAAGAAATAAATACAAAAAAAAAAAAAAAAAAAAAATAGACGCAATAAGCAAAACCAACCAATGGCATATTCAACAACCAACCTGCTTGCATATAAATTTTAATATTTTCGAAGATTCCAATTTGACTTTAATTCAATTAATTTATATGTCAAAATAAACTACAGTCGAATTCGGTTAGCTGCAACCAATTTTCTGCAGAATTTTTTGTGCAGCTAAGCGAAATGTTCAGCTAAGCGAAGAGATTTTAAAACTCGGATATAATTAGTAAAAATTCAAATTAATTAAAGTTTTATTGAAGCAAAGTAAAGTTTAGGACATACTATATGATTAAATTTTAATATTAAGCATTGAAATAGTCAGTAAGATTGTTAGACTGTTTCTTATTTTTAAAAGTAAACTGATGCAGTCTCATTTCTAATTCCTGGATAGAATTATATTCTTCTTGTAAGTCAGGTGCTGTGGCAAATACTTCCAAAGTGCGGAGAGCACAAAATGCTTCTTTTGTCGAAGGAACTTTTTCGACTTTTTTTCCACTCTCGATTTGGCCGTCGTATGCATCACTATCTGAGTCGCTGATGTCATCCTCACCGTTTTCTTGATTAACGAGTTCAATAATTTCATTGTCACCTAAGTCTCCATAACATTGGACGTCACTATCGCAATGTACATACTCATTGCTAATATCAATTGATAAATCTGCCACCGTTTCTGATTCTACAGCTGAAGGCAGCACATTCTCGATAAATCCCACCTAGAAAATATAAATCATGTTTTGACTTCTCTTCAATTCTATTCTTTCTCTCATTTACTTTTTTAAAATAATTTGAAATTGTTTCAACCTTTACTAAATCCCAAGCTTTCTTTTTGAAATTCAATGCGCTTAGAAGAGACACTTCTTGCAAGAACTGCTTAACAGTTTTGCCTCGTTCTATAGCGATAACCTGCTTCCTTATGAAAATTTGTCGATACTCCCTCTTAAATGAAGCGATAATGCCTTGATCCAATGGTTGTAGAAAAGCAGTAGTATTTGGAGGTAAAAAAGACAATTTAATGTTTAGTTTTATATTTGATTTGTGGCATGCAGCATTGTCGACAAACAGTATAATATTACGATGACTTTTTCCTAAGTCTTTGTCTATGCTTAGCAATATTTCATTCCATACCACCTCAGTCATCCATGCTTTTTTATTAGCAAAGTAGGGCAATGGAATTGCTGATTTTTTAAAGCAGCGTGGTTTTTTTGCGTGTCCAATGACAAATACTTTTTTGTAAGTGCCTGTTCCAAAGAAAAAGATGAACTCTTGATAAGGAATGTTATTGCTTTCAAACTTACCGGTAGCATTGCAGACTAACAGCAAAGTCACTCTGACTTTTTGTGACTTTCTACCTCTCACAGTATGCTGATCATTGGTAAAAAATTTGGTGTTTGGCATTGCCTTATAATATAGCGCCGTTTCATCAGCATTAAAAATATCGTTTGGATCGAAATTTTTTATTAAGCCAGGTAATACAGCAGTATCATAATCCCCAGCAGCTTCTTTGTCATTTTCACCAGCTTCGCCGTGAATTTGCCCAAACTTAATATTGTGCCGTTTACACCAGCGCCATAGTCAGGATGATTGTGGCTTAAAATCATCACCCAAATTGTTTGCGAACTCTTTCGCTTTTTCCAGAAGCACACGCGAGGAAATGATTGCATTTTTTTACTGACCTGTGTAAACCACACATACAATGCAGATTCCACTTTGTCATGCACGCCTTTTCTTTGGGGCTTTATTTCAATACCACTGGTTGTTGCTACTTGTCGCAATTCACTATCACTGTTGCAAATACGGCCTATCGTGGAAACGTCACAATTATATTTTTCGGCTAAAACTTTTCTGCTCTGACCATCGTGCACTGAATCCATAATTTTTAATACTTAGGCGTGTTAATCTTTTACCTTTACCCATTTTTTTACCCATAACTGTTGATTTGCCATTCACATTAATTTACAAAATATGTAATTAGAAACACCAACAAGAAAAAAATCAAAAACCCTGCAGATAGCGCTTTGTGCAACAAAATCACATGATCGTAAGCTAATTCTTATTTTTTTTCTCAACCAAAGGTGGCGTTAAGCGAAAAATTTTGTGGCGGTTACGGAGGCGCCCTCTGACGTTAGTACTTCTCGACATGCTCACCAACAACAGGTCTACCAACACTGATGCGGGAGAGTCATTTGGACTAATATACTACCGACACCACCTTTTTAGCAGAAAAGAGAAATAAAGTGATTTAACAAGAAACACAACAAATATGCATTGTTTGATTTGATGTGGCATTAGCCACAAATGGTGACCCCGAATGAAAAAATAATAAAAAGAAAAAACAATTAACACACAAACAGATCGCTCATAGATCACACACACACAAGCATACATATTCATAAAAAACGACATGACATGAAACAACATGATACTACCAGCAAAATTACTCCAGAACCAATGGATATTGAATCTAAGTCAGACAGTGTCACAGACTCAGTAAGCGCAATCCGTGCAGTCAATTTTCCAAAATTTATACAAACCGACCCCGAATTGTGGTTTATTCAAATAGATGCGTTGTTGCATGTTCATGGTATCAAGTCAGACTTAGCAAAGTACTATACCATTGTAACCGCGTTGGATCCAGTTACATTACAACAAGTATCAGATGTTATTAAAAACCCACCGGAATCGGGAAAATACGACAAATTGAGGAAGGAATTAATCACTCGGTTCGGTGAGTCGAGGGAGAAACAATTATTAAAACTCCTCACCGGATTGGAGCTAAGCCAACTTCTGCGAGAGATGAAGGGGTTGGCAGACAAATCAATTTCGATAGAGGCATTGAAGACGTTGTGGCAGCAACATTTGCCAAGCAATATAAGGTGCATTCTGTCGGCTTGTAAGTGTGAGGACGTGGACAATTTGGCGGAGATAGCTGATCGGATTCTGGACAGCTCTCCTCAAGTATCCTACTGTGAGGAAATTACAAGACAGAGGATGAAGTGAAGGCACGACTGACAGCACTGGAAACCAGCATGCAACAGCTCATCAAAAAAGTTAGTGTAATGTCAGCAAATAGTGACCAGAAACATGGTGATCGCAGCCGATCTCGCTCTCCAACTAAAAGACAACAAAAGGTTTGCTATTACCACGTTCGCTTTGGGTTAGCAGCAACAAAGTGTACCCAACCATGCGAGTTCGTCGGGAAGGGCAATCCACAAGCGGAAAACTAAGTGTGCCGCCATCACAGTGTTCGGTTGATGGTAGCAATTCAAAATCAACAAAAGCCGAAAAACCTGTAGTATTTCCTATGCAGTGTTTGGTGGGTGGAAGCCAACCAAAACCATCTATCATTGAAAAACGACTACATATCTTCGACTACAAAAACCAAATAACATTTTTAATTGATTCTGGCTCCATCGTTTCTATTCTACCCAAACATTTTGCGAAATTCAACAAAAATCCAAAAGTAGATAATCTGCATTTGTTCGCTGCTAACAACACTCCCATTAAAACTTACGGCACTCAGCAATTAGAACTTAACATAGGCCTGCGTCGAGCTTTTAATTGGACATTTATTGTGGCAGATGTTAAATCAGCGATCATCGGTGCTGATTTCTTAACACACTATGGATTGTGCATTCACTTCAAATCAAAACGTCTTTCAGACTCTGTGACTAAACTCAATACAGTGGGACTCATTTTCAAGAATGATCAACAAAGCATTCAGACCATCAACTCAGATTCCGAATTTCGTCACATGTTAGATAAGTATACAAAACTTACACAAATCAATTCCTATCAGTTACCAACAGCCACTACCGTTTGTCATCAAATAATTACAACCGGCCCACCTGTGGCAGAATCTAAACGTCGATATACAGGAGAAAAATTGGAGATTATCAAAACAGAGTTCAAAAACCTTCTGCAAAGTGGCATCGTTCGTGCGTCAAGCAGCCCTTGGTCAAGCCCAATTCACTTGGCCAAGAAGAAAACCGGCGGCTGGAGAGCTTGCGGCGACTACAGGAGACTTAATGCATGCACACAACCTGATAGGTATCCGATACCATACATTGACGATATAAGTGAGAGACTTCACGGAAAATCTGTGTTTTCAAAGATTGATATTCGAAAAGCTTACTGTAATATTCCAATGAATCCTGAAGACATTCAGAAGACAGCAGTCAACACTCCGATTGGTCTGTTTGAGTTTATCGTAATGCCCTTCGGTCTTAGAAACGCTACTCAAACATTCCAACGTTACATGGATTCCATATTTCGGGATGATGATTTTGTGTTTTGCTATCTTGATGACATCCTGGTATACTCCACAGATTAAGATGAACATCACAAACACCTACAACACGTTCTGAAAAAACTACAAGGAGCCAGTTTGTCGATCAACGCTTCAAAATGTGAATTCGGACAAAAAGAGCTAACATTTTTGGGATATTTGATTTCGACCAACGGCATCAAGCCTCCTCAAGACAGAGTGGAAGCAATACGGAGCTTTCCGCGACCAAAGAATATAGTAGAACTGCGACGATTCCTGGGCACATTAAATTTTTTCCGTAAATTCATCCCTCATGCAGCCAGCGCACAAGCATTACTGAGCAGTTTATGCAAAGAGTCGAAGAAGAATGACCAGACTCCAGTTACTTGGACTACGGAGCCGGAGGAAGCTTTCGAAAAGTGTAAATCAAGTCTTGCACAAGGAACTCTTTTACATTTCATGGAACCAAATACACCATTTATTTTGACAACTGGTGCTTCAGACATCGCAGTGGGTGCACACCTCCAACAGCTAAGTAGAAATGAAATTAAACCAATTGCATTTTTTTCCTCAAAACTCAAACAAGCTCAAAAGAATTACAGCACATATGACAAGGAGCTTCTGGCGATATATTTAGGCATCAAACATTTTAAACATATACTTGAAGGTCGTGAATTTGTAATTCAAACTGATCACAAACCTTTAATATATGCTTTTCAACAAAAACTTGACAAAGCATCGCCAAGGCGAGTTCGTCAACTTAACTACATTGCAGAGTTTACAACAAAGATAATGTACGTGTCTGGCAATGACAATGTGGTGGCAGATGCATTGTCTAGGATTAACCAAATCGACATGCCTGTAACTGTGTCCTTAAAAGACATTCAAGCGTCTCAACAAGAAGATGATGAGATTCAACAACTCCTCACTGGTACTACATCTTTAAAACTGCAGCTTATTAAACTACCGCCTGACATCGAAGTACACTGCGATGCATCTACTACAGTACTACGTCCTTACATTCCAAAATCTCTCCGTAGACGTATCTTCACAATAATTCATTCACTATCGCATCCGGGCAAACGAGTGTCCTTCAAGCAAATTCATAAAAAATATGTTTGGCCGGCAATGCGTACTGATATCAACAACTGGGTAAACGAGTGCAACGATTGTCAACGATCAAAAATACAACGCCATAACAAACTCACGCCTGAACATTTCCGACCGGTTGATCAGAGATTTGAGTATGTTCATATTGATTTAATCGTCGTTCCAGAGTATGAAGGATACAAGTATTGTTTGACTATGATAGACAGATTCACAAGGTGGCCAGAAATAGTACCTGTCAAAAACATCTCAGCCGATACAGTAGCATCAGCATTCTATCGAGCGTAGATCGTCAGATTCGGTGCCCCAAAAACAATATCAACCGATCAAGGCACACAATTCGAATCTGCGTTATTTCTGGCACTCACACAAATGGTAGGAGCACAACGGATACGTACTTCTCTGTATCATCCGGCCTCCAACGGTATGATAGAACGATGGCATCGGTCCCTCAAAGCTGCATTGATGTGCAATCGTGCAACACCATGGTTAGAGATTCTGCCGTCAGTCCTATTGGGTTTGCGAACATGTTATAAAGAAGACATCAATGCTTCGGCGGCAGAAATGTTATATGGCACAGAGATCCGACTACCTGGCGAATTTTTTTCACATACAGACGAACCGCCTGATACAACACAATTCTTACACAAGTTCAGGGAACATATACGTCAGATTCGACCTGTTTCTGCTGCACACCATGCAAACAAACCAACATTCATTCTTAAAAACTTATACACATGCAGTCATGTATATCTCCGCAGCGATCATGTTAAACGTCCTCTCGAAGCACCATACACTGGTCCACACATGGTAAAAGAACGGATCAGTGATCGTCTTTTCGCCATCGATATCAATGGTACAAGACACAACATCTCCGTAGACAGACTAAAACCAGCGTTCGGTGTTGTAGATCCAGAGTGGACGCAAAAAGCAATTCAAAAGTATACACGATTTCCTCAACTGACGGAACGAAAGGTCAAATTTCAGTTACATCATCAGCAATAGCCATCCTCACATCAAGCAACAGTAATTTGACTATGAATAATAATCGTGCGAACACTAGGGGGGGAGTAGCTGTGGCGGTTACGGTGGCGCCCTCTGACGTTAGTACTTCTCGACATGCTCACCAACAACAGGTCTACCAACACTGGTGCGGGAGAGTCATTTGTCATGTTGAGAAACACTGCTCTCTCGTTTGGACTAATATACTACCGACACCACGTTTTTAGCAGAAAAGAGAAATAAAGTGATTTAACAGGAAACACAACAAATATACATTGTTTGATTTGATGTGTCATTAAGCCACAATGCACTTAAACAAAATGCATTTAAAGCTAATAAAAAGCAAGAAAATCTGTAATTCACTTCAGTATTTTGTCTATTTTATGCATTTAAACGAAATATGCAGGTAGGTGCGGTTGCTGCTAAGTGGAGTTGACTGTATATTTTTTGGTAATGAAGGTGTGATGTTTTAATTTTGTTTAAAAAATGCGTATAAAGTAGATGTCTGCATGAAAGCAAAAAAACGATGTTCGAATTAACAATGCTCAAAATGAATTGAGTGAAATAGAATGCGACGCCGAATGAATTCGAAGGAATTTGTGTGCTCATGTCAGATTCACTCGCATGACATTGAAACAAAGAGGCACGAATTGAACGCGTTCGAATGAGAGGTTGGTTTCGAATTAATTCGAATGTATTTACTTTTCTGCAAAAGAATAAGGGTTGTGTTTGTTTTGCTGTGCGTAACAAAAAAGAAGAAAGAAAAAAACAAAAAGCAATAATTTTCTTTAAAATACACAACCACTTACAGACTCGTCGGCGTCTTTTGCTGCGCTCATTATCTTGTACGACTGCAGCACATCACTCAAAACAAACGAAATGAATGAATGTTTCGAATTAATTCGAATGTCTCGGCTGTGCCGATGTATTTATTTCGTTTTGCACGTTATTTCATTCTAACTCATTTCACAGAATGCAGACGGCTTTCGAACTCAAAAAACAGTCGCATTCATCTTCATTCATTTCGTGTTTCGCTCTCATTTAATTCAATTCAATTCGAGTTCATTCTATTGGACTTCAGTTGTGAGTGAAGCCACGCAGCTGTCTAGTATAAAGTGATTAGTTTAATGAGAAGTTTTAATAATCTCATTGGTAAAAGTTGGCATGTTTGCAATGTGTTAACGCAGGGACTATACACGATTTTTGTTTGTTGAGAAATGAAGTGTTTTTGTTTTTGATTGGTTTTTGTAGAGTGAGTAATGTGAAAGGGAGTGAGCAGTGTCAAAATATTTGCTTGGTATCTGTGGCTGAGTGTAAATAATAACAAGAGGATCCAAAGAAAAATAAACGATAAGTGTCGCCACAGATGGGTCTAAAATCACCAGTATTCAATCAGCAGTTCGTTCGAACATCAATGTTCGAAAATTGAAATCGTCGAGTTTTCTATCACACCTAAGTTATTTTTGAACGAAATTGAAAACGCCCGACATCAAAAAACGTCGGTGTTTTCCATCACATGCCCGATAGTGTAATGTACATATATGGAAGTTATAGTGTCTTCAGATAGAGCAAAACTCGGTGTTCTGGGCAACTCGCACACAACTCGAGTTCAAATCTACAAATCGAAGTTGAGCATACAAATAGCCAAGACGTGTTTAACGCTCAAATATATGTGTGCATTTAACTTTTTAAGTTTTCTAAACGTTGTTGTCTTTTTACATTCATATACAATAATTCAAGTGGAAAAGTTAAAACTATAGTGCTAATATGAGCTCTGCTCATCAAAAGAGCCTAAAGCCACCATCAAACAAAAATAATGTTCCCCTTCTAAGCACAAACTCGCCTGAGCTTAGAGCTAAATCTTGCTCTCCCGCTCTGTGCTTAAGTGACAGACACTCACTACCATGGAGTGCGCAGTGCCCTTCCCCACAAACTCCTTCTGATATAACACCAGTAACAACTGTATCGACAACTGCAACAAAAAACAACATCAGCTAACTCAGCATCAACATCAACAATGTGCAATTAAAATTGGAGGAACGCATTTGAGTACTGGAGAGCTCACATAATGGCCAACTGATCGAACAAAGATACCTGACCTAATTGTCTTTTGTGCAATAAAAAAATATGAATATGGCACATTTTGAAATTGACTCTCGATTGGAACTTTCTTCTGACCATTCTCCGATCCAAATTAATTATAATTGCTCAATAAAAAATGTTTTGCCACATGCAAGATGTATAATAAACGAACTGACTGGCACTCTTGTAGAAAATTCATTGATATCAACCTAGCAATAAATCTTAAGGAATCAGACGATATTGAAAAAACAATCATACACTTAAATGACATTATAAACGAAGCAGCTGATAGAGCAACACCCGAATTAAAACCAACAGAGGACAACTATAACATCCCACACTCAATTAAAAACCTTATTGTGACAAGAACAAACTGCGTAAGACTTGGCAAAGGACGAGAGCTCCAAACGATAAAGTAAAAGTTAACAAAGCGATTAAAGACCTGAAAGCCAGACTTAAAATTTGGAAAAATGAACAATTTGAAAAATATCTAAAATCATTAACTCCAACGTCTGACACTAAATACTCTTTGTGGAAAGCAGCTAAAGACTTAACGAATCGTACCATTCACCAGCCACCATTAAAAAAGTCGGATCGGACATGGGCTAGAACAAACTCTGACAAAGCTTCCCAACTTGCTGACTATTATGAAAAGGTTTTTACTGATAACCAAACTAACAGCAACGCTAATCTTACTAACAGGACTCCTCCACCGCAATACAAATTTAAAAAAATCACAGCTAACGAAATAAGACACTGCATTGAAAAGCGTACTAGTCACAAAAAATCTCCTGGGTATTACCAAATAACTGGAAAATTACTGAAAGAGCTTCCTCCAAATGCAATTATATACATAAGAAACTTGTTTAACGCAGTACTAAGACTAAGGCACTACCCGACATTATGAAAAATAGCTGAAATAATACCTATACCGAAATCGGGCAAAAATCCAACTTTGACGTCATCTTATAGGCCAATAAGCCTTCTGCCTTTATTATCAAAAGTATTTGAACGACTTTTGCTTGACAGAATTCAACCAATATTGGATGTGAACAAAATTATACCTGATCACCAATTTGGATTTAGACAACGTCACTCCACAATACAGCAAGTCCACAAAGTGATACACAAAATACTATCAGATCTAGACGACAAAAAATACTGTGTAGGTGTTTTTTTGGACATAGAAAAAGCTTTTGTAAAAAGTCTGGCACGTCGGACTTCTTAAAAAAATTAAGACTATCCTACCAAATGGTCTTTGTGATATCATCAGGAGTTACCTTGATAGTCGCTACTTCTATGTAAGGTATAAAGACGAAACCTCTGGAGTCCCACAGGGAATCGTGCTTGGGCCCTTACTTTATACTTTATATACATATGACATTCCAATCCCAGAAGACAATTCGACAATGGTAGCCACCTTTGCTGACGACACTGGCAATAGATAAGCTGCAAGCAGTATTGGACGAAACATGCACTTGGTGTGATTTAAAATTAACATAAACGAAATGAATACATTGCAAGTGACATATACTTTACAGACAGCTTATCAGCCAAGACAAGTAAAAATAAAAGGTACTGACATTCCATTAAGCAACGTGGCCAAGTACCTGGGCATGCATATTGACAGCAAACTGACTTAGAAATATCACATCCAGAAAAACCAACTTGTACTAAAATTCAATCAGTTATATCCGTTTTTCAATAGACAATCAAACTTAATACTAATGGGAAATTACTACTGTACACATCTACCATAACACCTTAGAACGACATTCCAACGTTGAAATGATTGACATTCCTTCAGACGAATTAACAAGACGTAGACGACTAAAAAGGAGCAGACCAGTGGACTTAACCTAGCTGCTCTACTTCATACATTATTTCTTTATATATAAAATATTATACCTACACTACGCTTTCTGCGGCGGCCGCCATAAGACGTCATTGTGCCCAGACACAGAAATATTTCGCTGTGCAAACTGCAGAGGTGCTCACCCTTCTACCGACGCTGCCTGTCCTTGCCAGGCTTCATATATTGCCTTGATTCAAAAGAGGTCGCCAAACCCCAAACAATACTTAAACCACAACAACCCAGCTCAACTCAACGGTAGTTACCAGCACTAGCGCTGATCCTAATACTACAACAAATACTCCAGTTATGCAAAGTTGCATGCTCTAAGATATAGGAACGCTCTCGTCGGCTCCCACATATATGAAGACGACAAGAGAGTCAGCTGATAAATCGAACGCCGATCTATTTTCGTTCGAAGAAATAACCTCTATTACGTCAGAGCTAATGGACAAACTCCAAAGATGTTCAAATAAGTACACAATTAGTACTTAAATATGTGTATAGTAATAAATAATGTAGATTATATAAATATTATGACATGGAATGCTCGTGCCGTCATTGCAAAGCGACTTGAACTAATTCACTTCCTCAGCAAAAATGAAATTCACATCTGTCTTGTTAGCGAAACATGGCTAACGCATAATAACAAATTATCATTCCTAACTACCTTGTCTATAGAAATCGTGCAACTAATAAAGGCGGAGGTGTTGCTATTATTGTCCACAAGTCTATAAATCATGAACAAATCAAAAGCTGAAACACACATTTTATTGAAAACATTGCCATAGAAATATACACAGACTCCAATAAATCGCTCAAAATTTATTCGGCGTACTTTCCTGGTCCTTCAGCCAAATATTTAAACAATCATTGCATTACTTCATTGACAACCCAGCACATTAAAAGTATGTTTGTCTGACTTGCTTAAAATATCTCGATTAGACGGTGACTACATAGTGGGTGGTGACTTAAATTGCAGAAATCAATTCTGGAACTGTTCCAGGGCGAACTCTTTTGTTAATACCCTTCATGAGCTCTTGTCCTTAGGGAAATTTTCCATTCTATTCCCAAAGACTCAACCTATATCCCGGCAAGTTATAAAGGTAAACCGTCCACTCTTGATATCTTTCTTACAAATTCGCCGACAAACTTTTCTGAGCCTGTTGTTCATGCACAGCTTTCATCTGACCATCACCCCGTTTTATTTAAATTCAGTAAAAAGAGTTAAAATTACTAAACCTGAAACATATTTGCTTTACTCAAAAGCCGATTGGAGGAAGTTTAAGCGTCTCCTTAGTGCTTCATCTCATGAAAATCTTGACTTCTTTCAGAACTCAGAATCTGATTGTGAAACTATTGACTCGATGGCCGACATACTTCAAATAGATATAATAAATGCTATTAAACAGTCAGTACCTGCAAAGCTAGTTAAGCCAGTAGTCCGTAAACTTCCACCATCCATTAAAAACATCATTTCTCTACGAAACACAACCCTAAGGAAATGGATTAGAACCAGGCAACCCATCTTTAAAGCCAGAGTAAATTTATTAAATTATGAAATTCGGAAGAAGCTATTTGAACTAAATAATGTCTCTTGGAATCATAAATTGTCTAAATTAGGCAAAAGTACCAAACTCTTTTGGAAACTCACAAAAATCATCAAAAATAAAAAACAATTTATTCCAAGTTTCAGCTTCAATGACAGTGTTTACAATACTAAATTAGAAAAGGCTAACTTACTTGCCGACATTTTTGAGTCTAAACACCATCAAACTGAGAGCTACTCTGACTCGACCACATCTGAAATTGTGCGAAATTCTCTTTGTGACCTCATTGACCCGTTAGTACATTCATCTAGCCCTGAAATCACATCTGAGGAAGTTCAGGTTATCATAAAATCAATTAAAAATAAGAAATCTCCAGGTATCGACTAAATTCCCAATATTTGCCTTAAACAAATACCTTGTGAGACTCTGGCTTTCTTCACAAAAATTTTAAATCATTGCGTTAAAATTGGATATTTTCCTTTAAAATGGAAAATCGTTAAAATCATCCCCATTCCAAAGCCAGGAAATCCTCCCGATTCTCCAGATAGTTACCGGCCAATAAGATTACTATGCGGCTTCTCCAAAATCCTCGAATGTCTAATTAAGATCAGGTTAAACTTACACATAGAAAAAAATTCTATTTTACCAAGAGTCCAATTCGGATTTCGATCTTTTCTTAACTGTATTCACCCCCTTGACCTAATCTCTAAACATGTCAAGCAGAACTTGGCTCATAAAAAGTCAGTTGGCATGATAACACTTGACATAGAAGCCGCTTTTGATACAGTTTGGCATAATGGCCTGATTTTTAAATTAATATCTTGTAGTACCCCTACTTATACATTAGTTAGTTAGTTAGTTATTTTTGCGGATGACACAGCTCTTTATAGTATTGGTAACACATGCACAGATATACAAAATGAGCTACAAAGCTCATTGGACTCCCTGTCATATTATTTCTATCAATGGACAATTAAGGTAAATGCTGTTAAAACTAAAGCGATTTATTTCACAATGAAAAGAAAGCCAGTCTTTTTGCCAAGCGTAAAGCTTCAACTTGATAACTCCAACATTAAATACGAAAATTCAGTTAAGTATCTGGGTGTTATTCTAGATAAAAAACTTCTATTCAGTGAGCATATCAGTAAAACCATAGACAAAATAAGTAAGACTGTACGTATCTTATACCCGTTTATCAACCGCAGATCAAAATACTCGATCCAAAATAAAATAACTATCTACAAATCGATACTTTTACCTATTATGTTATATGGGTCTGAAATATGGGGTGTCTGTGCAAAGACTCATATAAGAAAATTGCAGACTGTCCAAAACAAAATTTTGAAAATGATATTTGACCTACCATACTTCTATACAACAAATCTTTTGCATATAAAAGCAAATGTTGAAACGATTGATGAGCTCATCTCTCGTGCTACAAGTAAATTTAGGCAAAAAAACATCTAATATTGCACAGCTACGTGCTGACAGGTACTTCCCCTCCTAGTTTCCAGCATTCCTTTAGATTTAAGTAGTTAAGTTTAATTTTTTTTTTCTTTTTTTTTTTTTTTGGTCCAAGGTTTTTAATGCCATCTTTCCTTGGGTAATTTAAATATAACAACAAAAAATGTTAATCAATTAATCAAGTCAAAATTATAATATTTCAGCTGTACAGTAAGTCAGTAAGTCTGATAAATATTAGTTGCTAGCTTTAAGCAATATTATAAAATGTATATATATGTACGAGTATATGGTGAATAAAACAAATTATCATCATCATCAAATCTACAACAACCACAGGGAAAATGATCGAAATTTGTTGTTATTGTAGTATTGAGAATTCGCAAGTTCTGCTTGAACTAGGCCAGTTATATATTTATAAGGTTGGTCAGACACTTAAAGTGTCAAAATTTCAAGTCGATAGTACAAAAAACAAAAAATCTGCTCTAATAAGAACATGAATTTGGATCCTGGTTTGTATGGGGGGTACCCCTCCTAGAGGTCCGAGGGTATTGAAATTTTCATGGTTGGTAGATATGGGTCAGAATCTTATAGTGTTCAAGTCAATGACGTCTCCTTCTGTGTATTACAAACTGATAATACAATTCAATGCATGAAGAGTATAAAAAAGAAACCTATTTTAAGAAGTATATTTAATGAACACTTATTATCACCAAAAACAACTTTGACGTTATGGCAATCTCACTGTTGAAATTGGTCCAACAAAACGGCTAATACGTAATCGACTAATGTTCCATCTACATATAACAAATAAATTTTGAATTTAATAGAAAAAACCGACATGACTTTTGCACACACCCAATACTATCAACCTCATTTTGCATATGATTCGTGTCGTTATGAGCAAAGAGAAAGAATGAGGCTGTTTATGAATGGACAGGGTACAACCGCGACGGCTTAGGAAATAAACAAGATACACACCTGGAATTTAGTTTAATATTTATTATACCCAATAGATACAAATAATAGTTTACAATTTGGTCATAAAACGTACAAATAGTCTAGTTAAGATAGCCAGTAGTATCTGCAGTTATAACCATCATAAACAATTAGTCTTCTGCTCATGGGAATTCCCAAATGAAGGAAAACCCATGTGTATAAAACTTACTAGGCTTTTCATAGAAACGATTAACCCTACTTCAGACAACAGAAGTAATTACGGGCACGTAAATCTGTCTGTCTTCTATTTACCTGACCACCAGGGTAATAAAAGATCAGCTAAGTAATAGACTCAGACTATAAATAGGAAAGAAATATGAAATCTGAAGCGTTAAGACCAGAGGTCGCAAATAAAAGTCATAACTTTCATTTTCTCTTAAAAAGAAGGGTTGTTTAAAGAGAAAATGCTTAAAGATTGCAAAATATTTACTAACTCATGATTTTTTTTCCGTCATCCCTGAATAAATCATCATGATTTTTATTTTAACCGTACTTAAAGCCATATGTGTATGTATGCGTTTGTGTGTGCGTCTGCTTGTGCGCTGCAGTTGGCTATTCTTTGCTACCTGCATTTTTTTACAACCTTCCCCCCCCCCCCCTCTCTTCCACAAACTCACCGACACACTCAATTCGCGTCACACAACAACAAAAAAAGAGACCTTTTCACTTGTGACTTTTATTTCGTTCCGCCCTTTGGTGAGAGATTAAAATGTTTTTTGAAACTGTTATTATACAGCGACTTTTAAACAACAAAACGAAGTATTATGCTCTGAGAGGGACAGATGTTTTTCAGTCATTCTCCAAGCAGACAACATTGAAAATAAAAGTTATTTGTGACCTCTGGTTAAGACTAATTCATTTGCTGCTCACCGTGAACAGTATTTCACTCTTGTTAGCACTTTTGGAAAGCTTAATAAGTAACTACATACTTAAAATCCATATACACATTTATGTGGAAGTTCACCAGAAAAACTTCTACTGGGATTTCTACAACAAAATCACAAACCGTTATCAGTGATCCTTTAAAGAAAACATATGCCTATTAGTTCACTTTAAAATGTAACACACAGTATAAAAACAAATCAAATCAACAAAATTTCTTATTTCTTTTAAAAACAGAATGCATTAAAAAGAGTAATTATAGTGATTAAATAGCAAAGAAACATATGTCACAAATGTGCACTTTGGATCAGCGACTGCAAATAATGATTACACAGCACATCAAAATCAAACTTTTTTGTTTTTGCATGAAATATTTTACATAATTTTAAGCTAATTTTTTGCGCTGATTTCAAATATGTTAATCGATTTTTCTAGCAGCTCTAGTTTCTGAGGTACTCCTTTGTTCTTACCCTCATAAGGAAACTAGACTGCTTCCAAGGCATGCAAATTTTGCTCAGTTCCAGACTTGGATTGATGACAACATAAATCTAAACATGGAATTGAACACAGCGAATGACATCAATGATGCAGTAGAAATCTTCACACGTAAAATATATGAAGGTGCTGAATGCGCCCCCTTAAGACAACTACCTTGTCATCCCATGCAACCACTTTTAAAACCAGAGGTTCTTGAGTTGGTGAGGTACAAGCGCAGTTTACATCGGCGCTATATGCGGAGCCGAAACGAGCGAGACAAAATTTCCTGGAGGAGAACTACCAAGGAACTGAAGCAGAAACTAGCGGAGATACGATCAGCATATTCCGGCAATCTGTTGCTTAACGCAGATCCGAATAAAAAATAGGTTTCAACTTATGGAAAGCCACGGTGGCCAAGGCCCTACACCACAAAGGAGTTTTGTTCCTGGTGATGCTGTTCAATGCCATGCTAAGGATTTGCCACTTTCCCTGTCAGTGGAAGTGTGCTGCAATAATCATGCTCACGAAACGTCATTCCGAACCAACAGTTTGGGGTTAGAGTTCACCATGCTACACCAGAACAATTGCATAGAGTTATACATCACATTTTATGTGCGTTCGAAACAAAAATGTATTGTTCTGTTGTCTTCCTGGACGTCATGTAAGCCTTTGACAGAGTATGGATAGACGGTATACTCCACAAACTGATAAGGCTTCTTCCTGGTAAGCAATATCTCCTACTTAAGAGCTATCTGAGAAATAGAGCTTTCTTCGTAAGAGTTCGTGATAGCGACTCTGACATAAAGCGCATCAAAGCTGGTGTACCGCAGGGCAGTGTTCACAGCAGACATGCCGATGGCAGAAAACGGCATGGCGCTTGTCCAGTTTTATCATATGACTCGAGAATCATTCCTCAAGTGATTCGTGTTCGATACCTAGGTCTGATCCTGGATAAGCGTCTTACTTGGCGCGTGAAGACCGTCACAGCATGCGGCTATCAAAAAATGAAGAAATTGGACTGACTAATGCATCCGAACAGTAAACTATCACTCAATAACAAATTGATGATTTACAAACAAGTTTGGCAATGCAGCTTCAAACTACACAAACGACGTCGAGGTACACAATCGACTTCAGCGTTATTGACTTCAGTAAACAAAAAACAGCTGTGAATTTGAAAATTAGAGAAAGTAATTATTGGAGAAAAACGTATTAAAAGTTGAATTATAAAAAAAGAGGTATTTTTATTATCATGTAATAGATTGAATTGGAAAAACTTTTTTTTTTATTACTAATAATACAAATAATAATTATTTTAAATGAAAAACAACGATAAAGAATTTTTTTATTTATGTAGTTATACTTATTTATGTAGTAACAAAATAAAGTAATTAAAGTAATCTTATATATAATGTGAGAAGGAAAATAATGTAGTAATTATTTATTTATTTAAATTAACTTTGTAAAATATTTCACTTTTGCCATATAATTTCGGAAGAGTTGCTATACAATTAATTACCACTGTAGCAGAGTTGCTAGACAATTAATTACCACTGTGGCAACGCTAATCTTTTATGCGATTTGCTCAACTCAATCGTCGCACAATATTACGCAAATGTACAATTTTTTTTTATATAAAGTAGTAATATTTTTATCGTTTTTAATCATAAAAAGTACTTATAATTTTTCGTTTGTTGGTAAAAAAAAAAAATATATCATATTTTATACCTTTTCGATAGTTGGAATTTTTATATCGATATATCGAAATATGTAATATCGCTCATAAATATCGGTATGTTGAAATAAAAATATCGATATTTTTGACATCCCTAATAGGATTATAAGATTCTTCATGAGAGAGAGTAGGGCCACAACATTGTAACATTCCTCCCATACAAAACCCCTTTTAAATTAAAGTTCTTATTAGAAAAAGTTGTTTGTTTTTTGGACACAAGTCCCCGACCCATATCCACAAACCATATAAATTTCATGATCCTAGGGTTACCAGGAGGGGTACCTCCCATACAAACCCCCTTTTAAATTAAAGTTCTTATTAGAAAAACTGTTTTGTTTTTTGTACTATAAGTGTCTGACCCATAGCCATCAACCTTATAAATTTCAAGACCCTCGGACCACTAGCTGGGGCGGGAAGATTATTACAACTTCGGCATAGCCAAAGTTAGTCTCTTTTTATATTTTTTCTTTTTTTTTGTTGACGGTGACACCTACAATTTTGGTTGAGTTTAATGATAGAATGGTGATGTTATTTGATGTGATTTTGAAGTGACATTGGCGTTTGTTCTAAATATGTATTAGTTAACATTTTTCGAACCATAACTTTGAACCTGAGCAATCTCCCCAGGCTTGAAGGTTAGGTCAAACAGACCGCTCACGAATGGAATTATGGAAGGATGGGGAAAAGAGGGAGGGGGAGAGGTGATGGGGGATGTTGGTGTGGGATATGAAATTGGATTAAACGTCTTACAATACGTCCTAGAGATCCCCTTATGCTTCTAAAAGCAGCCTCAAGATTCCAAGAACAGAGCCAAGTCTCCATGTGCCCAATTCATCAAAGAACAGTTTCCGGACAATACGGGTACATGTACATGTACATGGCAGTCACAGAGTCCTCTTCATCTTCTACAGCTACGACAAAAGTCTTGGTATGGAACACGCATCCTTTGGGCCATCAACCCAATTGCGCAGTGCACTGTTGAGACTCCAGTCATCATCCGAATTCTTTTATTAGCTTCACCTGTATGTATGTAATACAATTATTGAAAGATATTTTCACCCACTTCAAAACGTCAGATTAAACTGAAACTTTGCACACGTATCAAGGACCGATGACAATAAAATAATTTGACAATTTTGTCCTAATGACTTCGCCAGGATCATCAGGATTAAATAAAAATTACTTATTTTACTAGCGCCATCTAATGTCTCTTAACTAGTGTAGGTAGCAGTGATAGTGTAGATAGCGCTGTAGTTACCGCAATGTTAGAGGACGCAGGAGTTATCGCCAGACTTATGTAGCTACACTATCCACCACCTATCGGTAACTTTACTGTTCGATGAAGATATCGATATAAAATAATTGCTTGTATCATCGCTAGTCAATCTATATCATGCTGCAACGCGCGGTATACACATTACTCAAGCAACATTGTTGGTTAGCCAAGTAGTAGATAAATAGCAAGAATACTATCTTCTGATTATTTCTGCTGTACATCTTTACATATTATAACACAAAGTCCTCCAACCGCGTCTGTCTGTCTGAACACGATTATCTCAAAAACTACTGAACAGACTTTCATACGGCTTTCACCAATGGACGGAGTGATTCATGATGAAGGTTTAGATGTATATTTCATTCAATTGGCTTAATTAATAATTGTTGAAGATGTCGGGAAAATATCAAGCGCAAAATATACTAATCCGATTTTTATAATTTTTGTTTAAAACAACAAATGAATACTACGGAAAAGAGGTGCATACTTATTCTTTTCATTTTTAAAGGTAATTATATTTTTTTTATGATTAAGTTTTTTTAATTTTTTTCCAAAGCCAAGCACAGAAACGTTAGTTCGTTTTATGCTGCACTTATTTTTGAATTTTGTGTTGTTTTTGCTATTGTTGTATTTTTTCCTCTCTAAGAGTATTGCGCTCTTCGTTCTCTTTTTTCTGTGTATGATAATAATAACATTTGATGCAACAACAAAAAATTATCACTGACGAAAATCGCAGCAGCAGCGAAAACAATGTTCTGGTACCCGTGCTAAGCCGGGTATATACTATAAATTGCATGTGGTAGAGGGAATTGAGAGGAAGGTATAACACACACAGCGAAATGGACCGGGTCCACTAGTCATAAATAAATACCAATTGGAATATATAAATATAAATTAAATAATGTGGTGACACCGACTAAGGGAACAAATAAAATATGGTTTAAAAAAACTAAAATAAATCAAGTCAAGTGTGAGTCCGACTCGCACATGAAGGGTTCCGTACCATCGTCCAAGTTTTTTTTTTTTTAAGCTAAAATAAATAATGTGTTTAAATAATATTGAACAATATACAGAAATAACATTAATAATAACAAACTGCTTTAAGTTACAAAACATTGCTTGAAACATAAGCTTATATAATTGTAAATAGTCCTTTATTGAGATTTTCCTACTTTTCCGGTAGATTTTCCAAAAATTCTATTTTTTGTCGTTATAGCTGCAATTCAATTCAACACACTCTATGAAAATTTCAACTTCCTATCTAATACGGTTCATGAGATAGAGCTCTGTGATGGACGGACGGACAGCGTAGGCTTAGTAATAGGGTCCCGTTTTCACCATTTGGAACCCTAAAAACGATGCCAATTTTTTTACGTCTATAAAAAACTACAAATAGGTTATGATTGATTTGTAGCTTTGTAACTTAGAGCAATTCATTATTTTTGAAAATTGTTTTATTAGCATGACCTAGCAAAAGGCATAACCAAAGTAAAATAGTGATCGAACCTCACAGATGACAAAGAGAAGAAGTGAAGAATTATCATTCCCGTACAAAGCTGATTTTGCCGGGAAGCAGCTACGCGCGCCGGGACTACTATTAGTATTATAAGTTTGTCATGAAGTTTATAACACACAGAAAGAGATAAAGTATATACATATATTCTTGATCAGCGCGACGAGACGAGTTGATTTAGACATGTCCGTCTGTCTGTATGTATGCAAACTAGTCCCTCAGTTTTTGAGCTAGAGAGCTGAAATTTTGCACGGAGCTTTCTTTTCACCATACGCAGTACATTTGCCATGAGCCGAATCGACCATACAAACCTGGATCCAAATTCATATTCTTACAGGAAAAACTTTTTTGGTTTTTCAAATTCGAACACTATAAGTGTCTGACGTGAGGTGCGTGAAGAGTATTACAACTTCAGCATAGCCAAAGTCTGTTTTTCTGGTTTTATATAGGTTGAATAGAATGATGGATCTACAGGTGACCCTGCTAAATCGACTCCTACAGGTATGTGATAGAAAACTCAGACGTTTTTGATGTCAGACGTTTTCAATTTCGCCCACAAAAAAAACCTAGTTGTGAAAAAAAAAGCGGTGCGGTGATTTTTCGAACATTGATGTTCGAACGAACTGCTGATTGAATACTGGTGATTTTAGGGACGTCTGAAACGTATCGAATTTGTGGCGACACTTATCGTTTATTTTTCTTTGGATCCTCTTGTTAGTATTTACACTCAGCCATAGATACCAGTAAATATTTTCTCACTACTCACTCCCTTTTACATTACTCACTCTACAAAAACCAATCAAAAACAAAAACACTTCAATTCTCAACAAACAAAAATCGTGTGGAGCACCCTGCTTTAACACATTAGTGCAGGCGCCAAAGGGAGTTGAGTATGTAAAATGTGAGGACCGCATTCTGTAAATAGTTTTGAATTCAGAAAAGCTTGCAGATTATGGATGTTGCCAGGAGGTTTGTTGGTCCAATTTTTGTTTATTCCCAATAGTTTCAGTTCGAACTTCTGGTTTACATACAAAAATTGCATTCTGTTTGATCCAAACACCTTTAAACACTGAAAATGTTTGAGAGTGCGAAAAATTTTTTGATCCGGTGGCTAGGACATTCAAGTACATATTTAAACTGGACACTGTAACATATGGTACAAAGCCAGCTTCATTCTTATCCATACGAACAATACATCAGCTGGCTGAAGATGAATAGGTGCTTGAATATTGAAGCGTGATTTCTACGTCGACGATTTAATTACAAAAGGAAATTCAATAGAAGAAGTTATGGAAATAAACAAACCAACTATTGATCTACTAGACAAGGGATAATTTAAACTTCTAAAATGGTGTTCAAGCAGCCTACAATTTTAAATAAAATAACTGATAAGGAGAAAGAATCATTTTTAAAGTTCGATGATGGGAGCAAAGTTACAAAAACTCTTGGTCTCATTTGGAATCCTATGTCTGACAATTTTCTATTCTCAATTTCACCTTTGCAGTCTTTAGCTTTGCCATCTAAGCGCTCCGTACTCTCCGCAATTGCTCGACTTTATGATTCGCTTGGTTTTCTAGGTGATAGTGAAGGCAAAAATCTTTCTACAAAATATTTGGCTTGAAAAATTAAATTGGGATGATAATCTACTTTCCTTCATGAATAACTGGCGTGGCTTTCAAGATGATTTCAGTAATGCTCAGCACTTTTCATTTCCTAGATTTGTTTTGCAGGCCGCTTCCAGTCTTGAGATGCATGGTTTTTGTGACGCTAGTATCGAGGCATACGGGGCATGCGTATATATATATATGTATATGCTTTCAACTCAAGACAACACCACACGATGTCAGCTACTATGTTCTAAATCGCGTGTTACTCCTTTGAAATGTATTACCGTTCCAAAGTTGGAACTTTGTGCTGCAGTTTTGCTCGCTCAACTCAAATGAAAATAAAAAAAATGAACATTTTTAAATGCAGTTACTATTGTTGGTGGGATTCGTCTGTGGTTCTATTATGGTTTCGAAATGAGCCCGCCAAGTTTAATATTTTTATCGTGTTTCTACAATTCAAACGCTAACATCTGGAATGCTATGGCGCTATGTACCGACTGGCTTGAACCCAGCTGACATTCTATCTCGCGGAGCATCTCTCAGCAAATTGCATCAGTCTTCATATTGAATCGAAGGCCCATCGTTTCTACATGGCAGCAAGGATGGGTGGCCAAAAACCTGTCTGCCTGATCAAGAATTGCTTGAGATGCGGAAACAGGTTCTGACTACGACGGTGAGGCAGTCAGATTTAACATTGTCGTACAAATACATCAATTGCTACAAAACAATGCAAAGAATATTCGGCTGTCTCCAAATTCATTCGACGTAACAAATCAGCTACTCTGGAGGTATCAGATGTGCAGCATAGAGTTCAATTGCTGATTCGAATCGTGCAGAGTTCAGCTCTGGACGGATTAAAAAAATCTGTTTGACAAAAAAACAGTCAGCGCGTCCAGTTTCATTTCATCACTGGCACCATTTTTGGACGATGCTGGATTAATGCGTGTTGGCGGTCGGCTTAAAAATTCGAATTTGAGTTTCGGGGCTTGCCTTCCAATAATTTAGCCAAAGTATCATCCTCTTACGGTTGGTATAATTCGCGATTGTCATGAAAGGAATCTGCATGCAGGACTCAATTCGCCTGAAATACTGGCCAATTGGTGGGCGGAAAAGTGTTTCTCGTATAGTTAGTCAGTCAATGCATACGATTATTTCGAACAAGTCCGCATCTAGCTGAGCACCTTCCGAAAGAACGTGTAGACCTGACAAGACCCTTCGTCGTAACTGGAAGTTCGCAACAATCCGCCTTTCAAATGCTTCATTAGCGTTTTTGTGTGCTTTGCAACCAAAGCCATTCACCTGAATCTTGTAAGGGATTTTTCAATTTCTGTTTTTCTTGCTGCACTGTGAAGCGATTCATATATACACGTGGAAGGCCAAGTCGTATTTGGTCTGATAATGCGACAAACTTTGTTGGAGCGAAAAATCAATTAATGGATCTTCGTCGGCTTCTCCTCAGTGATGGTCATCACAAGCATTGCATCAATACTGTCGCTCGGACCATATTGATTGGAAATTCATCACACCCCGGTCTCCACATTTTGGTGGACTGTGGGAAGCAGCGGTGAAAACGGCGAAATATCATTTCTATCGAGTAGTCGGCTCATCGGTCCTCAGCTTTGAGGAATTGCGTACTCTAGTTTGCCATATTGCTGCAGTTGTTAACTCAAGACCTTTAGTTCCTCTTTCAGAAGATCCAGCTGATTGGGATGAGTTGACACCAGCTCATTTCCTGATTGGTTCATCGTTTGCTGCCATACAAGAGCCAGATGTAACTCGTTTAAACTACAATTGATATAGTTGGCTTCATAAGTGGCAGCGTGGGTCATGTTTACATCAAAATTTCTGGAAGCGGTGGAGCAAGGAGTATCTTATCTTAACAGCGTGCCAAGTAGCGCGAACCCAGACCTGCTTTGAAGGTCAACAATGTGGTTTTAATCAAGGGCGAGACTCAGCCGTCTCTGAAATGGCCACTAGCAAGGGTGGTTCAACTTATTCCTGGTATAGATGGAGTTTCTCATGTTGCAGAATTGCGTACTACGTCTACGTCGTGCGATTTGCAAACTGTGCGTGCTTCCAATGGAGGAATTGGTTGGAAGCCCTAGTCTTCCAACGGGGGGAGAATGGGCTCGAAAAAAAATTATTTTAAAGCTGCATCGTTGGATTTTGTACAAAATGCTCCAAGGCATTTAGGAAATCCATACCTAAGTGTCGAACAGTTAGCAAAATTAGAAACCATTATTATCTTTTCTCAAAAAAAAAAATTAACTGCAGATGAACTTCGTTATAAATTAATTTCTCAAAATATCGGTTTCGGCTTAAATTTATTATAAGTAATTTGCACATCAGATGCTCTACATTTACATATGTTAAGAGCTTCAGTACAAAACATATGTATGGAAAAATGCTGACCAAACACTACTAAAGCCTATTGATTACACCTTATTAGGCTATGAAAAAAATATGGTAAATTGTACCCACGGCAACTGACGAAGCGATCATTGCCAAAATTGTTGAATCAGTCCTGTTTATGTACACCAAAGTGTCAAACAAAAGCTTGTTCTTGCAAAAAATTGCAACTAAATTGTATTTTGTTGTGCAAATGTATTAATAATGACTGTCAAAATAAAAAAGAATGATTTTTTTTTTTTTTAATGTTAAAATTGGCTTTTTCGTATTAAATAATTTTTTTATCAACAATTCTTGTTTATGTATTTAACTTTTTTATTTATTTTTTCCAATTGACTAGTTATAAGTATCTTTAATTGTTAGAAACAATTTGATATTGTCACTAAAACAATCATTAAAATGATTCCAAAGCATTTGTTCAGTCCATTTACTTGGTATCTAAGAGGATGGGGTATAAAATAAAATATGACTAACAAACCTCCTGGCAACATCCAGAAGCCGCAAGCTTTTCTGAATTCAAAACTATTTACAGAATGCGGTCCTCACATTTTGCACACTCCACTATATACAGCACCCGGTCTACATTGCAAATATGGCAACTTTCTACAATGAGATTATTAAAAATTCTTACTGATCTCACATTCTACAGAGTTTTAAAACAAAATTAAAACATCACAGCTTCATTTCCAAAAACTATAGTTTATTTTACATATCAATTAATTGAATTAAAGAGAAATTTGAATCTTCGAAAATGTTAAAATTTATACACAAGCAGGTTGGCATATTCAGCATTGGTTGATTTTGATTATTTCGTCTATTTTACTTCAATGGAAAAGTGATTTGTGTAAAATGCAAATTTATGCCTTAAAACAACTAATATTTTGAATTCTTTAAATACAGTGTAGCGAGGAAAACAATAAACTACAGTTCTCGTTTTTTTTTTTCTTTAAATAACTTGCAATAAGAGAGAATTTAACCAAATCACCTGTAAAACATTAGGCGATTTTAAAACCGCCAAAAGCGGTTTCCATCACACCGTGAAAGGGAATTGTGTTGGAATTAAAACGAAAAGCGGTTTCCAGCACACTTCGGCTAGTTAATACCTCTCAACAATGTCAACAATAGGGCTTACCATTGGCGTCTGGAACGCTGACGTCTACTACTATAGCCCATGTTCAATGCGTCGCAATCAAAGTTCATAGTGAGGTGGGAAATCTTATTGTTGGTTCGATTTACTGCCCTCCAATTTATGCTTGGAGACTGGAATGCACATCATCCACTTTGGGCCGCCCGTGGAGGTACGTTGCTGTACGATATTGCAACGAGCTCTAATGTTCAGGTTTTTGCAACTGGAGCTCCCACACACTACCCATACAAACACTACTCCTAGCCCAATTGACTTATAGTTTATGGAGGTGATCCATCTAATCTACTGTCCATTAGGAGTTTCCATGATCTCAGTTCGGATCATCGTCCTCTGCTCATAGAGTTTGAAGAAACGCGAATGTACAACTCTTCCAGAGAAATTGGAACAACTCACCAATTTAAATATTGAAATTCGGTCCACTGATGATATTGATGATGATGTTGAGCTGTTCATCAGGAACATTCATTCTGTTGCTGAATTTGCTACAGCACAACTAACTACCAGCTCCACTAAACCGGTTCGTCCCCTTTTAAAACTTGAAATCAGAGAAATGATACTTCATAAGGGGGATCTAAGGCAACGCTATCTCTGGACGCATCAATCGTGCTTGGAAAAGAGAAGCGCGAAAATTAAAACATGCTGGAGGCCAAGAGCGAATATTTTGACAATCTTCTCCGTCTGGCTTCAATCTATGGAAGGCGACGCGAAACATCAAGAGGCAGCCGCTTCAACGGCCTATCCAGCGATCTGATGGTTCATGGTGCCTATCTAACAAAGAGAAGGCAGATACGTTTGCTGATGAACTAGAAGACCGTTTCCCTCCGTTAACTCTTGCTGATCTACAGGATGAGGACAATACCAGAGCTTTCTTATTCGTTCCTTGTCAAAGCTCGTCTCGCATAACGCACATAACACCTGCTGAGGTTTTGGGAGCAGACTAGAAATATTAAAACCAACAAAGCTCAGAGATATGATGGTGTTGATGGTCAGGTTGGTCCTAATCATGGAATCCTTTTTCTTGTTCTGCTCGGTAATGCAGTTATTCGTCTTCATCATTTTCTTTCGCAATGGAAGTGTGTGGTTATTGATATGGAGCCAAACCCTGGCAAATCGGAAAAAAACGTCAAGTCATGCAGACCGATAAGTTTGCTGTCTGCATTCTCCAAAGTATTCGAAATAATACTGCTCGGTAGATTGATGGTAGTACTGGGTAAAAGGTGTGCTATCCTAAATCACCAGTTTGGAACATGGTATCATTGAATAGGTTCACCACATTGTTAATGCCATTTTACAGTCTTATGAAAAGAAAAAGTACTGTTCTGCTGTGTTTCTTGACGTGGAGCAGGCTTTTGAGCGAGTTTGGCACGATGGACTGCTTTGGAAAATAAAGTCACTCATCCCTACACAATTTTTACATCCTTCGATCATACTCGATCATTTTTGGTTGAAGTTCGTGATGAGAGGTCTTCTATTCGGAAAATTAGAGCTGGTGCTCCGCAGGGCTAGTCAACTACACGCTATTACATGGGATAACGCCAACTGATGAAAACACCCTCGCTGCCACTTATGCGGACGACACAGCATTCTTAGCGTGTGATACTTCATGTAATCTAGCTGCTTACATCTCCCAAAAATCTCTTGATAAATTTGATGACTGGTCCAGGCGTTGGAATATTGGAATTAGTAGTATAAATCTCAGCATTGTTGGTTTACGTTGATATCCAAACGCTGTCCATCGGTCACGCTAAAAGGCACTAAAGTCTCCCAAAAAGCTTCTGTTAAGTACTAAGGCATGTTTCTGGATCACCGTTTGATGTGGTCTAAACATGTGTATATTATTACAACTGAACAAATTAAAGTAACTCATCCGGCTTGGCAGTATTTTGAATCTATCTACCAAGGTTACGCTATATAAAGCCATAGTTATACCATCATACACTTATGGCATTTAACTCTGGGGACTTGCAGCAAAGTCCAAAATTAATCGAGTCCAGGCCATGAAGAACAAAGCTCTTTTTAAAATAACGGGCGCTCCCTGGTATGTAAAGAGAATGTCAATACATCATGACCTAGGAATTCTAAACGAGTAAATTAATCGTCATACCAGTCGCTACAATGACGCACTGAATGTGTAAGACCTTCGGTCCTCGAAAGAAATGTCTGCCCGAGAAGGTTAAAAAGGATCCACCCTTCGGACCTACTACATAGAAGCAATTATTGAATACTTGTTAGCTTAATTTTTAATCACAGTCAATGTATCACGACTATCCCTATTATATAGTTCTATTAACGTTTCATTGCAATTAAATAAAATGACCTAAATAAAAAAACCCCAAATCAGTTGACTAAAGCTCCGATCACTACCACTGATTTTGAAGGAGGACAATGATGATGATATGGAATGTTTCTCTTGCAACATTCGTGAAACAGCCGATTATGCCTGCATAAGCCAGCTACCTTGTTCTTCCAGTTCATCTCAGACTCTTGTAAGTCCTGAGCCACTGAAGCATTGAGATATAAACGTAGTTTTGATGGGCGCTATATGGGGACAACCTCATAGTCACGCAACATAAAAGATGCATCTAATAAGGGACAGTGAGAAAAGTGGAAGCGTTTGCTCAAGAATTTGAGAAACTTTACTCACTTTTAAAACTGAATGAATAAATTGAATCTGTGTACCATAAACTACATCTCTCCAGCTGCTGTATATTGTAAAAAGACCTGGAAATAGAAATATAGTTGATTGTAAATGGGTATTTACCATAAAACATGATGAACTAGGAAATCCAGTGAAATATAAAGCAAGTTGCACCATGGTTCACATGGTTCTGGAAATACCAGATTATTAAGAACCATTTGCCCCTGTTGCAAGAATCACAAGTTTTCGTTTCAAATTGGCTACATCAAATCAATATAATTTTAATGTACATCATATGGATGTAAAGACTGCATTCTAGAATGGTACATTGAAAGAAGAAATTTACATGAGGTATTTCAAGTGGCTCTGAAAATGTATGTAAATTAAATAAAGTAATTTATGGACTCAAACAAGCAGCTGCTGGTTCGATGTATTTAAGAAAGCACTAATAGAGTGTAATTTTGTAAACTCTTCTGTTAATTGATGAATATATATTTTAGATAAAAGTGATATTCAGAAAAATATATATGTTATATTTGTGTTATTATATGTAGTGAAAATGATAGGTACAAGTACAACTGGTTATTTATTCAAAATGTATAATTCAAACTTAATTTGTTGTAACACAAGAAAGCAAAATTCAGTAGCAGCTTTATCGACTGAAGCAGAATATATGGCTTTATTCGAAGCTGTAAGAAAAGCATTATGGCTAAAGTCAATGCTGGAGTCTTTATATTTAATTAGAAAAGCCTGTAACTATTTATGAAGATAATCAAGGATGTATTAGCATAGCAAATAATCCCTCATGCCATAAGAGGTCAAAACATATTTATATTAAATATCATTTCTCAAGGGAACAGATAAAAAATAAACTTATAAAAATTGAGTATATTTTTACAGAGAACCAACTTGCTGACACTATAACGAAGCCCTTGCCTGCTGCCAGATTCCAGGATCTAAGAAGAAAAATGGGATTGATGTGAAGTGATCTGTATGAAGCCATTCGTTTTATTTTTGGTTATTTTCTTATGAATTTTTCTTAATATTGTTTTCATAATGTACATATACATATATACTAACCAACATCGGTCTGGGTAGGCTTTTCTGTGTTTTCCCTATACCCTAGCAACAAATGTTGGACCAATTGAAGTATTGTACAATTGAGTATTTCCCAGAATGCACACTGGCCATTTAAGAATATATATAAGGATGAATATTACTAGTGAATTTATATTGTTTTTTTTTTATTTTATCCTATTCAGTGCTGTTTTTGAGGGGGCGTGTTGAACGCGTGTGGTTTCACAGTTCATTTTCATATTGTTTCTGAGGTGTGAAAACCACTGTGCGTGTGAGAGCAAAAACTGCATTGGAGTGAGATGACAGTTGTGTGAAGAATGAGAGAAAATAATGACATCTCTCATTCTCCACTTGTTCTTTTTATTCAATTGCTTTGTAATTCTGAAAGTGACCGGTTATGTTTGTTTGAGCGCTTAAAAGAATATATTATAAAAGTATTAAAAACAACAAAACAAAAGTGAATTTTGTTTGGATTTTACAATACATTGTAACAAATTCAAATGGAAAGGTACTCACTGAGTTCTGTACAGACTATGGATTATTGATACCGAATGGAAGGACGCAAGGTGATTAAAGTGGTGATTTTACTTTTGTAAATGCGATCGGAAGCTCTGTAAATGACCTATGCGCAATATCAGTGGAGTGCCTTCACAAATTTCGTAGTCGGTCATTAAGTATGGTCAGATCACATGTCAATCAAGCTTACTATGGAGATTGAAAATATTAGCCGCAAAACAAAAAAAACAGAATTTAAAAACCGAAACTACGCAGGATAGAGTCGAAGCGTAGCGCATACCAACAAAAATTAAATGAGAACCTACAGACCCTAAAGGAAGAAAATAACACACCGACCAGCTGCTTGAAGTTATCAGGAACTCAGTTTAGATACAGAGTGGCACAAAAGTAATTTTTAAACAGAAGTGGTATTTAATTTTAAATGTCATAAAGTGCGCATAGAATCATTTGAAGCTCTAAACAAATTTAAAAGATCAAATAAGGAAAGTGACAAGTCTTACTATTTAAGAGCAATTCAAGTCTATAGAAATGTGTGTGGGCATGCCAAACTTAAATATCTAAAAAGGATGGAACGGGAGATAAACCATATAAAAAGACTCCACAGATTGGTGGAGAGTTGGAAACTAAATAAAAGGGCAAACTTTTAAAACTGAAGCAAATTTATCGGCAAAACAGTTTAAACATTACTTTGCAACCCTCTTAAATCCTACCCAAGAATTCTGTGAAATCCATTATTGCCAACGTTATCAATCTCATGACATCCTTGATAGTGCTATACAAATATCCGATATTCATCAGGTTTTAAAAAAGTCAAAAAATAACAAGGCCCCTGGAATAGATAGGATACCTTATGAATTTATCTAAAATGCATTCAGCGAGTTCGTAGAAGAGTTAACCAGAGCTTACAACGTTATACTCGAAACAGGAAAAGTGGACAAAACATTTTTAAAAACAATTCTGTTCCCGATATTTAAAAAAGAAGACCCAAATATGGTAAATAACTATAGAGAAATAGCGTTTATGAATACCATCGCAAAAGTGTTCATGGGTGTACTAAATAAGCGAATCTACAAATAGGCAGAACAGTGTAACATCATTAACGAATTCCAAACAGGCTTTAGAAGGGGATACTCAACGGTGGATAACATATACAACCTGTCAAGTATTGTGCACATAAAATTAGCAGAAAACAAAAAAATTTACGCCTTCTTTGTGGACTGCAAGGCTGCTTTTGATAAGGTGCCCTGAAACCCTCTAATATAGAAGAAGAAGACATCTACAAAGACACCAAGTGCGCGGTATGGACGGGTGATGAAATGTCTTTGATACTTATTCTGGAGTAAAATGTTGTCTACTGTCGCCGTTACTGTTTATTTTATATCTAAATGATATCCACAACAATTTGGAAGGTGGTCTAAATATTGATGGGACAAACATTAGAGTGTTAATGTACGCGGATGATATAGTACTACTAGCTGATGATTTGAATGTACTCCAATCAATGATATATAAGTTAGAGGATTATTGTTTAAAATAGAGTATGGAAGTAAACCAAACGAAGCCGAAATAGTGGTGTTCAGAAAGGGAGGTCGAATTTCGGCCCAAGAAATGTGGACTTACAATCAAGAACGAGTGAATCAGAGTAATGTTGTGATGTCTTTCACCAAACACATCAGTAACCGAATTGAGCAAGCAAAAAACAGCATTAACTCGACATGGCATAATTTCCTAAGCAAAAGCGAAATCACATTGGCATCAAAATGGAAGCTATTTTTGGCAGTTTGCAGGTCAATCCGGAAGAGGTAAACGAGTTCCAGCGGTATTTCTTGAAAAGAGTGCTGAGGCTACCGGACTCAATCCCAAACTATGCATTGTCTTTGGAAACTGGTACTGAAGACAGTCACTTCTATTAGATCTGCTTATGAAATGCATTACAAAGAATTTACTGTCATATAACGCAGATAGATGGCCTCATAAGTTGTCCAAAGCTACTCTAAGAAGAAACGTTGTGTGGGCAAAAAAATTTAATCAGCTGGGAGCAGAACTCAATATAAGTTTTCAAGGGCATGCTGGGATAGAAGAAGACTGGTGTAATCGTTGGAATCAGCTCATTGAGGCAATAAAAGCGGCTTTGTGGAGTACAATAGTAGCAGGTAGCACAATTTTTTAAAGCCAATCTAACTCAACGTGAAATAACGATGTTAATAAAAGCACTCTGCGACATATTACCACTAAATGCAAATCGTTTCACGCCAGATATGTCAACCATTTGTACGCTATGCAACAGGAGTGAACAGGAAACACTGACGCACTTCATATCAAGATGCCCTGTGTTAAATGAATTTAGGGTGTCACATTTTAAGAAAAATTCAATTGAGCAAAATGAGCTTATAAATATATTAAACGGTGACTATGAAATCAGTTGGAAGACTCTAACAAGCTATATATATGCACAATATTAAATTATAGAAAATTTCTAATATGTGAATTCAGCTAACGGCTAACAGCCATGCTGTAAAATCACCCCTCGTTCTTTTTTTCCAAAAAAAGTTCCAATATATGTTCAATATATACGAAAAATTGAATAAAAAGAAGTATACTACAACTACTAACTATTATTAGGTTCTCAATTTGAGTTAGCATTATTCTCAGCTCTATCAAACTTAGATAATTACAAACACAACAAAATAAAAATCAGCGAAATTTGCCGTACACATGAGGCAAATGATTTTTATATATATTTATTTATTTTTAATTATTATTATTTATATTATACATAATTACAAACAATCCCAACAAAATTCGCCTGATTTGGATACCAGGCCACGTCGGTATAATATTCCTACGAGCAAGCTGACACTGCACCGAAATTGGCAACACGAGCTCCCCTTCTACTCCACCACACGTCCAATAAAAACGACATTAAGAACATGGTAAACATTACAACAGAACAGAAACTGAATTAACTATGGAGCGAATATAACCATTTTTATAAACAAGTCACCCTACTAGTAAAGCATCCTGCCAACTATTAAAAGAAAAGCGTGATTTACACCAGATTCAGGCTGGGACACACAAGATTCACACAAGAACATCTTTTCAACAAGACACCGGCACCAAAATGTAATTTTTGCAACTCAGGTACACTGAGTATAGTATAATCCATATCACAAACAACTACAATCAAATCCAATTCCTATGTAATTCCCTTCACATCCTTCCTCTCCAACAACTACTTACAGAAGCCAGTCAAATTAACATAAAAAATTTTATACTTTTAATAAATAAATTGGATATAAGTCAGAAAATACAGCTTTATTTACAAATGAAATATAAATCAGAAAAAATTATTTAGCACAGAATAATTTAAAAATTCGAGTTAAGTCTTCGATTTTACAATAAATAAAATAAATAAATAAATATTACACATTTGTTTTTTCAAGTGCTAATAACTTCTCTGTAAACATTGTTCTTTGTGAAAATTTTACTATCACGTGATAAATGTCCCTGATCTATTGTCTCAGAAATATAAAATTGATCGAACTCTACTGGCGGCGACATACAATTATAAAAATGAAAGCGCAATATCTAATTTACGTTATAGGAACAGTAAGACTTCAACTGAAACGTTAAAAAGTAGGATTTAAACAGTTTTTGAGTTGTCTATTTCTTATGTCTTTCACGTATGTTTGCAATATCGTTATGTGTCATCCGTTCTTTAATTTACATGATTTTAAATTTCTTGCTTTTCAAAAATCAATTAATTATGATGAAATACCTTTAAATTAAAGGAACTAACTCCAAAGATCAAACCACAATCAAAGTTTTTTATAGGCGATGGTCAAGCAACAACAGAGCAAAATTTCTCGAGGCTTCAAGCACATACTGATGTGTCCATAAAAAGAAATGTAAGTGAAACTTTTTAAGATTTGTTAATCGTTGACTTCTTCGATTTATTTGTGAACATTAAGGCTGATCTTGAAGACTGGTGGATGATAATGCTGGTGACTGGGATGAATTGGACAATGAACAGACTAAACAAATTATTCGCACATTGCTTAGCGCGTAGTAGATAAACAAACAATTATAATAATGAACTTTTCCATTAAAAGAGATGATAATATTTAATGATGTTGCATAAAAGATCAGACTAAACATCATGAAGTGGTAATTGTTCCTTTATTAGGCTAAGTAGTTGACTGTTCTACAAGAATCAATTCCATTTTTATGAGTTTTATGTAGTACATACTTCTTTTTTTCTTCCTACTTTACAAGTTTTAATTGTAACATTTAAGTTTAAAAACTGTTTTAACCTTTTTATACTCTTCACGTTAGTGAATAGTATAATAAGTTTGTCACAAAATTTTGTAACACACAGAAGGAGACATCGCTGACCACATAAAGTATAAATATTTGTGATCAGCTCGATGAGACGAATTGATTTAGCCATGTCCGTCTGTTCGCACTCCTAGTCCTTCAGTTTTTGAGCTAGAGAGCTGAAATTTTGTACATAGGTTTCTTTTTACCAAACGCTGGTCAAGTTCGTGAATCAGCCGAATCGAACCACTATACAAAACCCCCTTTTAAATTAATGCTCTCATTAGATAAAGTTTTTTGTTTTTTGACGAATCGAACTGAAACACTATAAGTCTCTGACCCATATCCACAAACCATATAAATTTCATGATCCTAGGGTTACCAGGAGGGGTACCTCCCATACAAACCCCCTTTTAAATTAAAGTTCTTATTAGATTTTTTTTTGTTTACTTATTGAACTGAAATTTGGACACTGACCCGTATCCACAAACCGTGAAAATTTCAAGACCCTCGGACTACTAGGAGGGGTACACCCCATACAAACCGAGATCCAAATGAAAGTTCTTATTAGAAAAACTATTTGGTTTTTTTTACTATCGACTTAAAATTTGGACACTATAAGTGTCTGACCCATAGCCACCAACTTATAAATTTCAAGACCCTCGGACAACTAGCTGGGGCGTGAAGAGTTTTACAACTTCGGCATAGCCAAAGTTAGTCTTTTTTTATATTCTTTTGTTTTGGTAATGCAAATAAATTTTTTATTATCTTTTTGTGTGTATACTGTTAAGTTAGGTTAATGAACTGAAAATAATAAAAAGAAACTAATTTAGTACGCTATAGTAAGGTAATTGTAATATTTTTTTTCAAATATTAATAAAATAAGTAGCAGAAATGAAAATAGAAGCTGCAAAAATTAATTGGATACACACAATTTCCATTTTAATTTTTCATAATTAGCCACAACGTTCCATTTGTGTATGCATAACCAAAACAAAAAACAGCTGTTCTTGATTCAGAAGGCGAGTTGCGTTAACTAATGCTTTTCTTGCATTTAAATTTCTTATTAATAATACAATACAGTTTTCTTTTAAAATCAATTTATGGGGAGGCAGGCAGACCACTAAATGATACAGTATTCAAAAACTCAAAAACATGTTTTGGAACCAAACTAACTAAATTCAAATGTCAGGTGATAAAATTCTTCCTGGAATATTTCCAAATATATCATTGATGATGTTCTCAGGCTCGGGAATTAGGTATTTCAACGATATCCGAACCAAACTGAGGAAAAGCTTCAATTTCACCATTACCAAGTGATATAAGAAATTGAACAAATTGAATTTCATGAGGAAGAGCTCTCATATCTCAAGTTAAAGTAACATAATGAAAGCTTCGAAATTCAGACCGCAATGTAATAAAATTTTTGGTTAGGGTAAACCATGAGGCACAACTGGCAAAATTTATCTAAAATCACCGCATAAGAAAATTGTTTTCCCCCCAAATAATTTTGTCTCAATTCTCTCCGAAGCTCAAATCTGTCAGCAATCTATCAATTAATTTCAAGGCATAAAGGGGACTCATTGAAATTTCGTCGATTATAATCAGTGACGCAAAATTAACGAATCTACTTTGACTACTGTAAGGACTGATATTTAAAACTGAATTTTCTAATAATGGAATTGGTAATTTGAACACATTGTGTAAGGTCCTCCCACCGATTACAACTTGTATTTATTTTTGTATGCTCTTTACGTAGTGAAGTTTGTAACACACAGAAGGAGACGTCGGAGATCCCAAAAATAATAAATGTTCTTGATCACCGCGTCGAGACGAGTTGATGTAGCCATGTCCGTCCGTCTGTCTGTCCATATGTATGCAAACTAGTCCCTCAGTTTTTGAGCTAGAGAGCTGAAATTGCACAGAGCTTTCTTTTTACGTGAAGAGTATTACAACTTCGGTATTGCCAAAGTTAGTCTTTTTTTATATTTTTTGCTTAGAATTGTTTAAAGGAGGAGCACACACAATAGAGTTTAGGTATTATTATTATAATATATGTTGTTATTGTTGCTGCTCTTGTTACAATTTTGTTGCTTTCATTTATTTTAATTGGTAAAACCAGTTTTTTTTTTTTTTTTTTTTGTTTGACTGCATTTTTTTCCTACTTTTTCAATCTTTATGTTTCTTGTACTATACTCCCCAATATTTTTACACTTTTCAATGCATTTTATAATCGTAATTTCTATATTTCTCTATATCTTTTTATTGCAAATTGCAATTTTTTCCGGTCAAACACTCACATTAGAAATTTATGGGTTCGTTTGTGCCCGCCGCTATGCACAAAAAATAGTTAATTATCCGTGGTATCAACCCCCACCAAGACCAAGCTCTTCCCATTCTGTTTCTCAAAAAACTCTCGACTAATTCCCTATACATACCATACGTTGAACTGACCAACAAACGGACTTTTTTTCAAAACGGACACAAAAGCTTTTATCTATTCTAATCATAACAACAGCTACCTTGGACGGACGGACAGACGTTTATAGACTCGCTATCAGTGATCTCTTTCTAGCCGATCACCTGATTTAACAGAACGATCATCTGTGTTTACTTCACAGTTTCATCGTATCTATATCTATACTTTTACTTTTTTTTTAAGTGAAACTTCTTTAGCGGCGTTGGGCAAGAATTTAGTGTAAAATTTTGAGTGAAAAAATAAAAATTGTAACTTTTTCGGATTCTGTATCTCATGAACCGCACTAGGTAGACACTTCAAATTTTCACAGAATGTGTATTTCTATTGCCATATCTAAGATAACAAATAATAAAATTTTTCGAAAATCCACCGGAAAAGTCTCAATAAAGATACTACAATTACACAACAACAACATGCAGCTTGTGTGTTATAAAAATGTTTATAACAACAACACGCAAGCAACCAGCTTGTGTGTTGTACAAAAACAAGCGAATGTACGAAGAAAAGAGAACGAGAAACACACAGAAGCTCGCTGTTGATCTTATTTTTGGGCAAGAGGGGACAGGTGGCAAACGTAAACAAATTGTTTAACACAACAACAACAGTTACACACGCCACAGAAACCAAAAGCAATATACAGACGGACAGACTGACAGACTCGTCGAGCTGAAAAAGTATATATTTACTTTAAGTGGACTCCGATGTGCATAAATATAGTATGCATAATAGCTATATGCATTTATCACTTTTATCATTTAAAAAAATATACTACTAGAGTTAGTATATCAAAAAAGTTGTTCAATTCTTCTCCCATACGCATTGTACTAGTACGATAGATATGTAGTACATAAAATTTTAGTACATGCTTATGAGTATATACTGAAGTGGGAAATGTGATTATAACCGAGCACATGTCTACTACATACAAGAGTATTGCGTTGTTTGTTATCTTTTTCCTGTAAATGATGAAGCAATAACAAAAAATAAACACTGAAAAAAACCGTAGCAGCAGCAGCAAAGTAGTCGTCGTTTCATAATTTTTGATTTTGCTTTGTTGTTGCTTTTGTCACAGAGCAGCAGAAAGTGTTCAGTTAAATATTACAAGTCTATGTGACTGTTTTCTGCTTCTGCTGTTTGGTTCTCCCCGCATACTGCCTTCAGGAATGAAATTCTCAAGAAGCAAAGGGCAATAGCAGATATCACTACACAAGTTCGCAACTACAATAAATAAATGACAATACACTCAATCTTCTTTTGGGTCAAAAATATTATTTTTTATATGAAACCGATAAATTTGTATTCAAATGCATATTCTCTTTATGTTTCCTCCAGTAGAGTTCGAATATTTCATTGACTGCGATTTTATATTTCTGAGATAGTAGAGTTTTCACAAAGAAGCTATTAGCACTTATAGACCAAGATCCTCCCAGAGCCGCCAGACATCACGTATATTATTATGGACAAAATTGTAAAATTGAGTAGTGTTAGTATGTACTATCATCGTATGCCTACCTGTTAACTTGACCAGACGGTCATTTTCCAGGTATCAAGTCATCAAAGTACATAAAAAATTATTAATCTCACTTATTTTATAATGGCTGATTTTTACATATATGTTAGATAATACAGTCAAGAATCAGTATTGAAAACGGCCGACGGGACGTGTCTGCCAGTTTTCATACATATGCATGGTATATGGTCTCTGGCGTCGGCACATTCATTGTGTGCATTTCTTCTTATTTTCCTTTCACCCTCTTTCTTCAATAATTTTTTCAACTGCCGTCCGCATATTAGCTGTGTGCACTCATTGCGCTTCAAAAAGAAAACAAAAATTCTCAATTTGAAAAAATGTGGATGGGAAACTCATCAAATTACAAAAATAACGATTTGATCAAATCGTGGACGTGTGGATTCCTGCCTTTACATAGCACAGCACAATTCTGTTACTGAATTCTCTCTCGTAAAGTTTGTTTGTTGATCAGGGAAGCGTGGTAGGCGAGGGGAAGATTGTTGTTCGACAGCACAACAATGATCGGCTCTGTCGATGTTTTTCTTCGATCTCTTTCGCGTTTTTCGTGTGTTTGTTCATTTCGTTTGGCTTGCGTAGAGTGAGGGTGAAATTTTCATACATACTCATTTTGACACATACGCGCGCATAAAACCACAAATGAATAGGAATATCAAACAATTTGCTTTGCGACCGAAGTAGACAAATTTACAAAGAAATATGAGTAAAGAGGAATGAACAAAAATTTTGGTGTACGACACGCTGTTCTGTCTAAATTGAAGCCAAAAACAACAAAGAAAAATTAGTGATAGCTGACGTACTGTGTAAATCCCGTCTATGACTCGGCATGATACTATTTGTTCGCATTTGTACACTAAAAGTTGTGAAAAATTTAATGCTGTTAAGCAAATTAAACTGTATTCTCCCAATTTGTAAATAATATAACAAAACAAAGCGCAAAAATTAAAATAAAGTTGTGAAAAATGTAATGCTGTTAAGCAAATTAAACTGTATTCTTCCAATTTGTAAATAATATAACAAAAAAAGGCTCAAAAACTAAAATAAAGACACATTGAAAAGCGTAAGCAGCTGCAGCATTTTATTAAGCTGTTTTTATTTTAGTGCTTCTACTTCTATTGTTAATTTTATTTAAATGAAGTTAAGTGATTATTAGAATGCTATAGATATCTAGCACTTTCCCAGTTTGCACATGTTTGGGATCAAGACGGTCCAGTACGACATCTTCATGCACTACAATGCAGTGATACACGAATATTTTTTTTTTTTTTTGTGATCCGGATCTTTCGAATCCGAATTCAAAAGGATTCGAATACTAAACGATAAATCCGAATCCTAACAAAAAAAAAATAAAAAATAAACAACCACAGCGTTAAGATGAGCTTAGCTAGTCAAACAAACCAAAATCCAGCTAATAAGTTGGCTAAAAATGTAAATTATTCGGTAGTCTCAGCGGACCCTACTAAGAAAAGTGGTCAACTTTATTATCTACAAAGTCGGCAGTGCGTAGAGCAAATTCCTGCTCTCCTACTATGAGCTCTATCAAAATAAGCACCGGACATTCCCTGCCATGGAGCGCCCAGTGTCCATCCCCGCAACCTCCACCTGCACTGTGCCCAACATCGGTTGGTTCAACAACAACATCTATTTCAACACAAAGCAAATCATTGACTTAAACAACTAAAGCAGCATCATCAACAACAACAGTGCACACAGCAACTGCTTCGATCGCGTCATTGAATGCAGTTACTAAAACCCACAGCAATGATCGAAGCAACAACAATGCTTCCAAACATGCATCGTCATCTACGTCATTTGGCAGACCTGTGACAGTTAAGTCTACAACAGCAAAACACACACAAGTACAAAGTTCAATCATTGCAAGCAATACAAATTTATCTGAACAGTTAAATTCAAACAAAAGACCCCGAAAAACGCAATCACCAGACAAACTAACTGAACAAACACAAAACAACAAAAAACAACGAAGCAAACTACAAAGTACATCACAAACAAAATTACAAGATCGTTGGTCAAGTATAACAAAGACACAGCGATTAACCATAAATACTACTGATACTAATACTGCCGAAAGTAACTGTTACACAAATTATTTTCGCCCGCTACAAACTATAATGGACTGTGTAGTCCCTGTAAATGATCCAACTAGCGATCAATCTCACCCATAACTGTACTAAAGAAAAGTGCTAGTTACATACATGAATTGCTTAAAAAGATTAATATAAGCAGTTATTATATTAAAACCATATCAATTGGCATCAAGATATTTGTCAATAACATCGACTGTTACACCAATATCAGCGAATATCTTAAAAGCAACAATTGTGAATTTTTCTCTTATGAGAACAGGGAAACAAAGCCGTTCTCTCTGGTTTGGATAAACTACCAACTGAAGAGATTAAAACAATATTATTATCTCATGGTCTTCAATGCACTGACGTAAAAACGGTGGATAAAATGACGAAAGCTGGCTTTAAAATTCTTTTGTATGTAGTATATTTTGCAAATAAATCGACCACACTACAAAAACTGCGAAATGATCACCAATTCATTAACCATACAAAAGTTCGTTGGGCATACAAGACTAAATCGCCAAGAAAACTTACACAATGTTACAACCGCAAACTTTTTTGGCACGGGTCTAATAGTTGTAACGTCGCCACTTCCTGTGCATTCTGTGCCGGTCACCATACGACGTCGTCGTGCACAAACACAGGTACATTTCTTTGTGCCACCTGCAAAGGTGCTCACCCCTCCACAGACGCTGCCTGTCCTTGCCGAGCTTTGTACCTCTCTCTAATCTAAAAGAGATCACCGAACTCAAAACGACAACAAAAACCAAAACAATTCAGCTCAACTCACAAACAGTTATAAGCACAGCAAAGGCACTAGCGCCGCTCCTAGTAGAGACAGTAATGTTATGCAGAATCACTTGTCTCCCATGAATTATAGGAATTGCTCTTATCGGCTGGAAAGAGCACCAGCACCACTCACACACACTACCACAACAACAACGCCAGGCAAGGAATCATCTACTGATCTGTTTACTTTTGAGGAGATAAACTCTCTTACAACAGAGCTTATGGATAAGCTTCGAAGTTGCTCTTTTAAGAATGTACATTTTAATGTTATTACTCAATTAGTAATCAAATGTCTATGGTAGTAAATGATAGAGAATATCTCAATGTTATGGCATGGAACTTTGCCGTTCAACACAAATAAGCTGAAACCTCTAGCTTCCTAAGCTCCAATGAAATTCACATCTGTTTAATCTCGGAAACATGGCTAACATCTAGGGATAGGCTCCAAATTCCTAACTACACTGTTTGCAGAAAGGACCGCTGGGCCAACATTCTTCACGACCTCTCGTTTAATAACAAATATACGTTAGTATACCCTAATATCCTACATACATTCCAGATAATTACACAGCTAAGCCCTCTACTTTGGACATGTTTGTTAGAAATGTTTCAATGTTGTTAACAGATCCTACGACTCATAACGACCTTTCATCAGACCACCTGCCTATACCAAGGTGGCATTCAACACTAATTTACTAACATTTTTCCGATGTACTCTAAGGGAAATTGGCAACTCTTTAAGAAAATCTTAAAGAAAGATTTCTCGGAACTGAATTTAATTCACTCTGAATCTCCTACGACTGAATTCATTGATAATAAAGTCTGTTTACTTTCTAAGAAAGTAACCGCTGCACTTGATATTGTAGTTCCAAAGAAGCCAAGCACAAGAATCTGTAATAGCTATATAACTGCCTTAATTAAAAAGAGAAATACTGTCAACGGGCAATGGTTAAGAACGAGACAACTTATCTGCAAAGCACAGCTTAATCATCTTAATCACTTAATTAGCTCTCAAAAACTTCACTTGGAACAACAAGTTAGCGAGTCTAGACTAGCACTCGAAACAATTTTGGAAAATAACTAAATTAACCAGAAACAGAAGTCAATTTATTCCAAGATTCTCACACAATGGCTTTATTTACACCACACGGCAAGAAAAACCTATAAACTCTTCCGTGACAATCTTTCGGATATCGTCACTAGCGATATGGTCAAATTCTCTATAAGTGAATTGAATGATCAACGCAACTCAGATATACCTCTGGTGACATCTGCCAAAGTTGCGTCCATAGTTCGAGCGTTAAAAACAAAGAAATCACCTGGTACTGACAGCATTCCTAACATAGGAATTAAAAATCTGCCAACTGTCTGTCATATCGGCTACTTTCCGAAAGTGTGGAAAGTGGTAAAAATCATCGCAATTCCTAAACCTGGTAAAGCATCGGACACACCAGATAACTATCGACCTATTAGCTTACTGTGTTGTTTCGCTAAAGTTTTTGAAAAAGTTTTAAAGCAACGTCTCTGCCTTCATTTATAGTGTATTCACAGTGAGCTGAACTCGAGTAGATCGACGAACTCGAGTTCAAATCTACAACAACCACAGGGAAAAATGACTGAAATTTGTTGTTGTAGTAAATTTGAACTCGGTAATAATATTTTGGTCACTCTGCGGCAGTGCTGCCAAGTTTTTGGTCATATCCACCTTTTTTTTATCATTCTCGACATTAAACAGCTGATTATACACAAAACAATTTGAAGAAAATTTTAAATTGTAATTTTCTTTTTAAATATTAATAAAATAATTAGCAGGAATAAAGAAGGAAGTTGCAAGAATTATTTGTATACAATGAAAATTGTTCTCAATCATGTATTTCTCGCACATTTCCATTTTAATTTCTAACAATTGGCCACAACATTCTATTTGTATGTATAACCAAAACAAAAACCAGCTGTTCTCAGAACTCGCATACTCGCAAAAGGCTAATGTGAACGGTGACCTGCAAACTCGCACTGTGAACGTAGTATTAGATACACACTCTATTATATCAACTACGCAAATTTGGCTTCAGGCCTCATATGAGCTGGAACAACAATCTAAGATATCTTGGTCTGTACTTAGACATCAAACTTACTTTCAAAATCCATATTGCCAATACGCTGAACAAGATCAATAAAACTGCTTGTATGCTCTATCCTTTGATAAATCAGAAGTCACAGTTGTCAAACCATAACAAAATGATTATCTTCAAATCAATTTTTGCCCCTATCTTATTATATGGATCTCAAGTGCTCACATTCACACAAAGCGTCTGCAAATTAAACTTCCTTAATTTACCCTTTTATTTTAGAACTGATCTACTACATAAAGCAGCCCATGTGCAAACAATAAAGGCAAAAGTCGATCTTTCAATCACTAAATACAATAATCGCAATTAACTTATATAATATTCAATGTGATATAGTTGATTGCCTATGTTGATACTTGACAGGCTAACCCTTAGGCTAGTCTCACCAAGTTCCACTCCTAGTTGTTAGTTAGTTATAGGTTTTGGGTTTTGGTAAAGGGTTCTAGTTATAAGTCTTAATTAAAGTTTTTGTTTTCCAACTTTCCTTATCCATAATATTTTACTATACTTTCTATATGTCTTCATTTGTTAATATTAATATCATAGTTGTGAAGTTAATGTAAAACTATACTCTGTAAAATGTACTTAAATTGATTAGTAAAAATAACATGTTACGGTGAAATAAATAAAAGTAGTCCAAGGGTCTTGAAATTTACATGGTTGGTGGATATGGGTTGGAAACTTAGTGTCCAAATTTGAAAACGGTAGTACAAACAAAAAAAAAAAAAATAAAGTTTTTTTTAATAAGAACATGAATTTGGAGCTTGGTTTGTATGGGAGGTACACCTAGTGATCCGATTCGGATTATTCCGACCAATGTAATGCGTATGGAAAGATTTTTCAACTCTCTAGCTTAAAAACTGAGGGACTAATTTGCATACATACAGACAGACGGACGGTCATGGCTAGATCAACTCGTCTCGTTGCGCTGATCAAGAATATATACTTTATGGAGTCTCCGATGCCTCCTTTTGTGTGTTACAAACTTCATGACTAATTTATAATTATATTCACAACGCAAAAAGTATATAAAAATAATTGGCGAATATGCCACGATAACAAGTACAGTATCACACAAAAATAAACCTCCAAGTTAATTGACTTGAACTTGATTATTTCTTCTCTTTATAAAAAATTGATCTAATAAAAATTATGGAAGTATGATTTATATTATTCTTTTAATTTAAGGACAATTAATTATTCAAATATGCAATTATTACAAAATTAAAAAAAAAATTTCAATCGCACGCATGCAACTATGTAACATATACGTACATAATTATATTCTGTTTCTTTTGGTTTTGTTACGGTTATCTCACTAGTACTTCTGTGCGCCTGGTTGCCTGAATTATATTTGACAATTTATTATTATACCTAACTAGCTAAACTAATTTATTTTATTTATTATATAAGATTCGATAATTATTTCTTAATAAATATAGTTTGTATTCGGTTTCGTATTGGGATTCGTAGGATTCGTACTTTGGATTCCATTACCACGAATACTTTTAAGATCTGGATCTTCGTATCCGAATCCAAATACGAAACTATCTTATATCGGTATAAAATATTCGAATTGATCTCCCAAGATATTATATAATTTGTTACGATTTTCGATTTCCAATGTTCAATGTTCAGACAAAAAAATATGTTTTGTTAAATATGAAATTTGTATTTATTTCCAAAATCGTGTTGAGTCATTAAAAAAAAAGAAAAAAAAAAAATCCGCAGTAACTGTTACTTTGCCTAAACGCGATTCTTTAAAATGGTTAGCGAAATTGGGAATGTTGCAGCAAGAAACTTTTCTCGTCCAAAAGGCTAATAATTCCATGTATGGTTCACCAAAAATAGTGAAGCATGGTGGTGAGGGGCAACTTTTAATAGCAAATCCGAAATATCGCATTGATAGCAACAGAGACAGAAGATTCCTGTACAAGGGACTTGTTGAATGTAATGGTAATGTCAGTAATGCTATTATACCAAATGTTGCGGAAAATATGTCCTTTTTGTTGAAGACAACGATCAAAATCATTTCATCGTCATAATGTGGACGTTGTTGAGTGGTCAAATCAATCCAATGACCTCAATCCTATCGAGAACCATTGGAGTGAACTGAATCGATAGATCTGTACAAATAAAACACAATTATGGGTAAATGTCCAAGAAGCCTGGTACAATCTTAACATACATATTTCATAAGTTCGAGGTATTCACATGGGATACCAAGGATATGTGGTCTTGTACAATGAAGCAGTTCTTTCACAGAACTCTTGAAATTTTAAAGCGCTCATTTGAAACTCTCAAGAGAGAGAAATCAAAATAATTTGAAAATTATGAAGAATCTGTTAATCAAACTCCAATATTAAGCTAAACAGTTAGTTCCTGTTAAATCATGTAATACCTTTCCATCAATCAATGTCATGTGCAAATCATAAGTAGCAGTTTTATTTTCATATGCAAACCATTTTTAATTTGATCCTTCCCAAATTATGTCAATTGTAATGGTATAATTGTGGTGGCAAAGAGCGATTGGTCATGGTTCACAGACTCATTTTCACAAAATTTCTGCTTGCAAAGGCTTTGTCCCGTCAATCCGTCAAATCCGTTGCTCGCAAAAAGTTTGACTTGAGAAATATCGGGAAAATTAAGACATGCTCCTGTAATAAAATGATTCGAGAGGCGGTATGGACCATACCGTATGGTTCAACAAATTTTGTATTGTTGGCTGGTACATATTTCATATTATTCTAATTTATTATTTTATTTTTCTTTTTTCCTATTTGTGTTTGTTTCTCTTTTTTTTTTTGTAATTAATTTATTTTAATTTAAGTTTATTTCAATTTATATTTTTGTCCTACTTTTAAGTGTAATAGTTACATTTTTTTGTTTTAAGGTGACAGTTTTTTGTCAATGTTATAAATAAATAAATAATGGTCTGCATTGTGATTTAGCCTGCAGTAATTTTGCAAAACTAGGGTATATTGCAATTTTTCTGAATAGCTAAGGCTTGAATACTATTGTATTGTCTTCGGTGAACGAATTGTCCAGTAAAAACGTCAAGGCTTCGTCTTCTGTTAATGGAATCGGTATCCCTCATCTCAGATTTATTTGGTGCCTTTAATGTTTCTTTCAATATATACGCCAAATCTTATGGCATATTCTTTTTTTGCAGAAACTGATGCAGCATGAACAAGATCTTTGGCTAATTCGGTTATAATTCTTTTCATTAAGATGGATTTTCCAAATTTAAGTCCACTTTGAAGTTTCGTTACACATTAACAACTGCAGTTGATTTTAATATAAGTTAACTTCTACAACTTTGCATGGATCCCAGCCGAACCATCAGACCCGAAGATGGTACTTGAAATGATCAGGGTGTGTAACCCTGATCTACCAACTAAGACTTGGAAGATCACCAAGATGGAGGAGCCAAAAGGTGAATTCCGTACTGCAACCTTCGTGGTCGGTAAGGACTCGCTGGAACCTCTATCGAGATCGGAAGGGGTCATTAGTTACGGATTCTAATTAATAAAGATGAGAATCTACAAAAAGGATGGAATGCCTCCGACCAACATAGACCCGGGCACATCCTCAACTGCGAAAGAATATCTAGGTTCTGCAACAGAAGCGGGAACGCCAAGAAGAGCATCGAATGGTGACAATATCTTCTCTCTTCTGGAAGGAGTGTCGAAAACCACTCTGACAGATGAAGAGGAGCTACTGGCATCAGACGAGGATGCTGAATCAACGTTGGTGGAGGTTGAGTCTGGAAATGACGATCCGGATACTCCAAATTAACCTCCATCACTCAAAGGTTGCGTCCGCCAACCTTTTTCTCCGTCTGGCAAGCAGCGGATACCATATTGTCCTGATACAGGAACCATGGGTAGTACATGGTCTTGTTTGCGGGCTCAGGAACAACAAGTACAAAATCTGTCACGTACACAATCAAGGTAAGCCCAGAGCATGTGTACTAGTAAAAAGGGAGTTAGCTGCATTTATGCTCTCTAATTTCAGAGATGCAGACCAAGTCACCATCAGTCTCGAAGCAGGTGATGAACGGATGTGGCTAACAACAAGCTATCTGGACCATGACGTACTACCAAGACAAACTTTTAAGGATCTGGAAGCGCAGTCGCATAGGCTGGGAGCCAAGCTAATTGTCGGTGCAGACGTCAACGCGCACCATTCAGTGTGGGGCAGCACGGACATCAATGCTAGAGGTGAGTGTCTTTTTGATTTCATTATTGGCTCTAATCTCCAGATCTGTAATAAAGGTAATAAGCCAACCTTTATTGTTAGTAATAGGCAAGAGTTAATTGATGCTACTTTTGCCTCTAGCTCCGTCTATGAGAAAATAAGTAAATGGAAGGTTTTGGAAGAACATTCCTTCTCCGACCATAGGTGTATCTCATTTGAAATTAGCAAAACCCTACCAAATCCCAAGCCCGTCCGGAATATTAGGAAAACGGATTGGGATATATATGTAGGCCTAGTAGGGAACACCCCTGAAACCAATGCATGCAGCACTCCAGATAGTGTAAGCAAGCTAGAAACATTGGTAGAGTCTGTAACAGCTAACCTAAACGCAGCCTTGGCACAAGTCTGTCCGATAAGAAAACCGAGAGGTATAGCCAAACGTCGGTGGTGGACAGCTGAGCTAAGTAAGCTTCGGGATAGTAGCAGACATGCCTTTAACAACGCAAAACACACCCGCCTTGAAGAAGACTGGAGAGGTTATAAAGAATCTCTAAAGGTCTACAAAAAAAGTAAACGAGCTGCGCAGAGGAAATCTTGGAGATCTTTCTGCGAAGAAGTGGAAGGTGCATCCGAGGCCTCTGGACTCCGCAAAATTCTGGCAGGAAGCTCCCAAAACTGGGAACTACTGCAGAAGGCGGACGGTTCGTTCACCACAACAAACAAAGAGTCATTAGAACTCTTACTAGACACACTCTTTCCGGGATGCTCGGACAACACTGAGCAAGACGCGGACAATCTAGTAAATGGTCGTGAAATCAAGATAGATGCGATATCTGAGGACCGACTACTATTAACGGGTTTAAACCTTTTAAATCTCCGGGGCCAGACGGGATTCACCCAGTGGAACTACAGAAAAACATTGGACACTTGACTGGCAAGATAATGGCAATTTTCAAAGGTTGTCTCAAGCTTGGCTACATACCTCAAGGATGGAGACGGGTTAAGATAGTTTTCATTCCAAAGGCAGGTAAAAGCTCGCACATCCATCCAAAAGACTTAAAACCGATCTCTCTATCTTCCTTTCTACTGAAAACACTAGAAAGGCTGATTGAAATCTACTTAAGACTGACGATAGACAGGAGGTTGACCTCTCAATCTCAACATGCCTATACCAAGGGGAAATCAGTTGAAACAGCACTACATTCCCTCATCACCACTGCGGAGGGACCCCTGCATCGGCAGGAGTTCAACTTAGCAGCATTCCTCGATATAGAAGGGACCTTCAACAACGTTAATGCGAGTGCAATCACTGCAGCACTTACTGACCTGAGAACGGAATCGAGCCTAGTGGAACTCATCGACAAAATGCTAAAAAGCAGAGTCGTTGAGGCAGATCTGGGAGATTCCAAACTTCGAAAGGCAGTGAGAAGAGGCACACCGCAAGGTGGAGTCCTCTCACCGTTTCTATGGAATGCAGTTGTTAATAAACTACTAGTAGGTCTAGAATCGATGGGCTGCAAAGTGATCGCATATGCGGATGACGTTGTTATTGCCGTTTCTCGAAAATAAATCGGTAAGGTTCAAAGATCGGCGGAGGTGGCAATAAGTGGTGTCATAAGAACTACGCCAACTATTTCGTTGGACATCATCTTACACCTGCCACCGATCGATCTTTTCTGCAAACACCTAGCGGCAAGCTCAGCCATTAGACTCAAAGCATGCTCACAATGGAAAGGGAGTTCGTATGGACACGCAAGCATACTGAACTCCTATACTAACATTCCTACTCGACTTGATCGCCTCCCGTCATCTTTCTGCTTCGAAAGGAAATTCTCTGTAAGGTTTCCAACGCGGCAGGAATGGCTAGAAGGTGATCCATCCCAAAGTGCCCAGATCAGGATATACACAGATGGATATAAAATGGATACCGGTGTAGGGTCTGGAATTTACTGCGAAATGCCCTCAATCTGCAAATCCATTAATCCAGCTTGCGAAATAGTTTTGGTTTCAAATTTGGTTTCTTATTAATTTCATAATATGTTAAGTAAGCAATTTATTGTATTCAATTAGGTTTCTTTATTAAGTCAAAAACAATTCTAATTCAGTCTGTAACAACATTCTAATAAAACAAGTATCTGTCCCACGGACAAATATAAAATAAAAATAATTTTTTTTAAAGAACAAAACGTTTCATTATTTAACTGCCGCCCGAGCAGGGACCGTTCGCGTGTGAAAATAAAAGGGACAAAAAAAAAAACCTTTTCGCGTACGGCTATTAAAATAAATGTGTTAAAAACGAGATAAAAAGAAACAAAAATCACTCACGGACTCAACTAACAAAAACAAAGGAGTGAAAAAGAAAAATAACAATAACTAAACACCAAGGTCACCAAGGAGCAACACATCAAGGTCCTCAAGAAGCACCACATCAAGGTCCTCAAGAAGTACCACATCAAGGTCCTCAAGAAGCACCACACCGAAGAGGAACGACGCGCGTTAGTAGTCTCCACGGAGAAGGAACAGGAGCCTGACTAAACTGGCAGCAACTCATCGGTATGAATAAATTATTGTAAGCAAAAATAAATTAAATTAAGTGAATAAAAATGGCTAACCAAAATAACTTAATTAAACCCCCTATTCTACACCCCGCCGTCCAGGCACCTGCAGTACACCCCGCCCTTCAGACACCTGCAGCAAATAATAACTTTAATTATGAGCTTCGTAATCAAATCAACTCACTGATGTACGAATTTATGACTGGACAAGGACAGAACAGCATCAGAAATTTACTGAATCCAATAACAGACTTTGCAAACGTGCCAGACCAGGTAATTAATAGAGAACAACGCAATCAAATTCAGGATTTAGATAATGTACCGGAAATTGTAAAATGCCTTAGGGAATTTTCAGGAAAGGTAGCAGAATTCAGTTCATGGAAGAAAAGTGTAGATAGGATTTTTGCAGTGTACGAGACAGTAATTGGAACTCCAAAATATTTCGCTATACTAAGTGTAGTAAGGAGTAAAATTGTAGGAGAAGCCGACATTGTACTAGAATCATATAGTACACCCCTTGACTGGAAATCTATATCCAGATGTCTCACGCTACATTACGGACTTGTCAACTTTAGAATACCAAATGACTGGTATTACCCAAGGCAACCAGTCAGTGCAGGAATATTATCAGGCAGTTTACCAACAGTTTATTACTTCCGTTAATACTAAAAAAGATAGGGTGTATGGAATTAAGTCAGGAATCGTCATCTCTCTTGACCCGTACATAAAAAGATAAGGCATTGGATACATTCATTAGGGGATTGAAAGGAGATTTACCCAGACTCCTAGCAATTAGGAAACCAGTAGATTTGCCTCAGGCTTGACATTTGTGCTTGAAACTAGAGAACCAAACCTATAGGTTAAACTACGCAAATAATACACCGCTTCGTCGCCAGACAACTCCAATACCAATAGCTCGTAACTCAAATATTCAAAATTTTGGACCAACATTTTACCCTCAATTAGCCTTCCTTCTGCACCACATCAGAATAACATTCCAGCATCCAACAACTTCGGAAACCAACAAAGATTTGGTTTCAACAACAACCTCCCATCCAGACCGGTTAATAACTTTGGAATCCAACAAAGACCAGGTTTCAATAATAATCTCCAACCCAGACCAACTAACAACTTTGGAAATCAACAACACTTGGGTCTAATAACAACCAACAATACGGACAACATACACCAAATGTTGCACGAAATCAATACCCAGAACCGATGGAAATTGACTCTAGTGTTAAGAATGTAAATAACTTAGCCTATAAAAGAACCGTACCCCATTCCCAACAGGTTCATAGACCAGCCAAATACCAACGTAATTTCCATATAAACGCCGAAAAACAACAAGAGGAGGAACAAACAGAACAAACTGAAAACGACAACATAACCTACCAATTTCAAGACGCAAACTTTGACGAAGAGCAGAATCTGACTGAATATCTCGATACGATGAATGTAATGACAGATGAACCTGAACAGTCAAATTACAACGATATCCATTTTTTATATTAAAAAACTCTTCGTTGCCATATTTTGAATGTGAAACGAATAGTAAACAAATTCTAAAAATTCTAATAGACACAGGTTCCAATAAAAATTATATTAGACCCCAACTAGTGCAACATCCCAAACTAAACGAAAAATCATTTTGTGCGAACTGGGTAGGCGGTTATGTAGAAATCACGCACCATACGATTGCAAATATTTTTGGAATAAACTCATGTCCTGTAAAATTTTTCTTATTACCAACACTACAATCATTTGATGCCATATTAGGCAATGACAGCCTAAAAGACCTATCTGCAATAATCGATGTAAAGAGGAATAAATTGACAATTCTGGGAAAAAAAAAACAAATGACAATCAAAGAACAAAAAGCACAAGATGTCAATTCTATTAGAACAAATCACCTGACGAAAGAAGAAGAACAAAAAATTTTGATTGTAGTAGAAAAACACAAAAATTTATTTACTGACAACCAAGATAAATTGACCTTTATGACAAGTGTACAATCTGACATCCGAACAGAAACTGACACACCAGTCTTTACGAAATACTACCCATACCCAATGTCTCTCAAAGAGGAGGTAGAAAAACAGGTGCAAGAGCTTTTATACAACGGGATAATTCGACCTTCAAGGTCTCCATACAACTCACCAGTATGGATCGTTCCAAAGAAATTGGACGCATCCGGGGAGAAAAAATTTAGAATGGTAATAGATTATAGGAAACTAAATACAGTTACCATTGCCGATAAATATCCCATACCCGAAATAAATGAAATACTCGCTCAACTTGGAATCGTTACTTCACGGTCATAGACCTAAAAAGCTGTTTTCACCAGATTAAACTGAAAAACTCAGACATCGAGAACGCAAATGTTAAATGTCAACTAGACAAATGCGAATTCCTTAAAGAAGTAGAGTTTCTAGGATTCAAAATTAAATATTAAGACTAACCCAAAAAAGGTAGAAGCGATACGCGATTTCCCAACCCCAAAAACGCTCAAAATGCATTGAAGCACCAAGAAACGTTCACAAAAACCAAATCTTTCTTTTAATTGGTGAAAACTCCACAATAAATGGCTTATTCACTCCCGAAAGAGTAATGGGGAAAGTCCAAGAAATTTATCCCGACCATTTTCGTAACTATAAGATCCGATACACTCAGAGACAAGTCAAAGACCTAACCGTCGAAACATAACAACAAGAACTAAAAATAGAAACACATAAACGAGCACCGTTGTGCTCAAGAAAATAAATTGCAAATTTCAGAAAAATACTACTTCCCAAAGATGCTCAAGAAAATTATTAACATTGTAAAGCAATGTCAAGTTTGTAAAGAACAAAAATATGATAGACATCCAAATAATCCAAAATTAAAACCAACACCTATACCACAACATCCTGGTCATACAATTCATATAGATATTTACTCAACAGAAGGATAATTGATGTTGACAGCAATAGATAAATTTTCAAAATATGTGCTAGTACGCATTATCAAATATAAAGCAACCCTTTCAACAAATTCTTTATTTTTATGGAATACCTAAAGCTATAGTCATGGATAACGAACGATATTTTAATTCAACAACAATAACCTTTATGTTGGAAAATGAATTCAAGATAGAAACATTTATACCACCTCCATACAAAAGTACAGTTAACGGGCAAATTGATCGCTTTCATTCGACTTTGACAGAAATACTCAGATGTCTAAAATCTTAAAATAAACACAAAAACTTTAACGAACTACTAGACAAAGCAGTGTATGAATACAGTTCTTCTATACACTCAACAATAAGGAAAAGACCTATTAAAGTCTTCTTTGGACGCATCCCTGATGCAACACAAGACATCTTAAAAAATCTACAGACAAAACAGTCGAGATGTTGGAAGTTCATAATAAAAAACGTGACCCCATACAAAAATATAACCCAGGAGATGTAATTTTCGTTAAAATTAACAAAAGATTAGGCTCCAAACTTACAGTTCAAAAAAGAAATAGTAAAAGAAAATAAGTCAACAACCATAGTAACAGTCTCAGGAAGAACAGTACACAAAAGTAATATTAAAAACGAACGATAATATTTTAAAATAATTGGAGTAATCGTCCATCTAACTAATGCTGACGTACAACTAGTGGAATACTCGAACATGCACTTGGTAGCTATCGAAAACAGACTAGCGAAAATAGAGGACGGGACCTTAAAAATAATATATTCCATCTGTCTACAAAAGTACGAAGAATTTTTGAAGCAGATTAACACGTACACACACGAAGCTGCTCTACATACAAATATTTTACATCCATTTCTGAAGAATGACATTCAACAAGCACTCGACATCAATGGGAACAGCATGGAAGTATTTAGGTGGGACACCAGATCATGATAATTTGGAAGTCATAACAAAAAATTTATATGAACTAAACCAAAACAATAACAAACAAGTAATTATTAATGAAGCTTTTAATGAACAAATTAATAATTTAACTAGATTTATAAACGAGATAAGAAATACAATCCACAAAGATGATTATACGAATATGGAAATAGCATACACACAGAACAGAATTTAAAATTGTTAAAGAAACTTTGATAAATATAAAATACGCCATACAATGGGCAAAAGAAAATATAATTAATTCAATGTTTTTAAATAAGAATGAGATTCAAATGGCAATTGAAAAATTAAAAGAAAATGTACCATTTAGAACTACTGAAGAAGCTTTAGAAGAAGCTTTAGAATATGCAAAAATTAATGTACTTTATAGCAATGAAAATGTACTTTATATAATTAAAATACCATTAACAATTAAAGAAAATTTCAAAAATTTGATAATAAGACCAGAAAGAGAAAATAACACGATTATACAATTTGACTATAAGCAACTTTTGCTAAACAACAATGAAATATATGGAATAAGGGAAAATTGTAATACGGTAAGTAAGGTTAAAATTTGTAAAAGAAACCAAATCAAAAATATCAGTAATGACACTTGCATACCAAAACTAATTAACAGTTTTAACTCGTCATGTCTTTTTAATGATGGACACCATATTCAAGATGTAGACGTAATTGAATCCCGACTGATTCTTCTAAATAGTGTCAATGGAACAGTTACTGATAAAGGAGAAATTCATATCAAAGGAACTTATTTGATAAAATTTCACCACGCATCCATTCAAGTTAATAAGCAACTCTTTAGCAATCTAGAGGTTTCACAAATGAAAATGATACCTGGCATTATTCAACCAACACCAGTTGAAAAAGGAAGATTGAAATTGCTATCTCTAGAAGCGCTGCACGAACTGAATATGCAGAACACTAGAACAATACAAACTATCGAGACAATGATAACAATCAATCGATACATTACGTATGGTACAATGGCCATATGCATAGCAGCAATGATAATCTTAAGCCTCTTGTTGAGAGAACGACAGAAGATCATTTTCCGAGAGTCCCCATCTTTACAAATTCAGCCAGCAGTCCACACACCGATTCAACCGTCAAACTCCAGCAAGCACCAAACTAACACCCCAATAGGAATTAACGACGTTCCGTATTTCTAACGCTCGGTGACGATCGGGAGGAGTTAACTTCTCCAAATTTAAGAGTCAAATGACCAGCGCATCCCGCTTTGCAGACGCGCAGTCAGCACTTCCTGTTGACAAGAAAGAAATCGAAGTCAACGAAGTCATTGTACCAGCAAGCTTGCGAAATAGTTTTGGTTTCAAATTTGGTTTCTTATAGTGACTTTACAGTGAGCGAAGATTCGAATCTGTGAAGATGCGACAATGATTCGAGTTTCATTTGACAACAACAACAGGGAAAATGACAAAAATGAGGGGTTGTTGTTGTAGAGAGATTCGATTGTGAGATGCTAATCTCAAATAGATTCGCAAAGATTCGGTTTTTTTGAATGGTCAGTCTTAACAGGGCTGGGCAATTCTTCCATGTAGGTTGGCAGCATTTTCATAATTTCGGCGTTTTTTGTGATTGTCATGTGTCTTCTTCTTCGTTTTTTTGCGCGCCGCACATTAAACAGCTGATCATTGCACAAAACAATTCGAAGAAAATTTTAAATTGTAATTTTTTCTTTAAATATTAATAAAATGAGTAGCAGTAATGAAAAAGGAAGCTGCAAGTATTATTTGCATACACTCCAAATTGTTCTCAATCATATATTTTTCACAAAATGTCCATTTCAATTATCACAATTAGCCACAACGTTCCATTTGTATGTATAATCAAAACAAACAACAGCTGTTCGTGATACTAAAATACCACTGTAAACCACAAAACCGAATCTTCGTGATTCGAGCCACTGTAAAGCCACTATTATTAATTTCATAATATGTTAAGTAAGCAATTTAATGTATTCAATTAGGTTTCTTTATTAAGTCAAAAACAATTCTAATTCAGTCTGTAACAACATTCTAATAAAACAAGTATCTGTCCCACGGACAAATATAAAATAAAAATAAATTTTTTTAAAGAACAAAACGTTACATTATTTAACTTATATTCACAAGTTCTGCTCCACGAAAGACAATCACTTTCAGGTTAGATTTAATTAAAAAGTCGTTACAACAAAAACACCATCACCATCACAAAAGCAGAATCACATGTAAAATATTCTACACAGTTTTCATCTAAATACATTGAACTTTGTTTTCCATTATTTCAATAAACAATTGATTTACTATTTAAATACGACAGCTTCAAAAACTAAAAATCTGTTTTAGCTAAAACAACTTGTGGAAAGTTTTGAAGGGCTGCATAACCACAGGGACATCAAAACAAAAGTGTTGGTTGGCATTTTCATAACGGATGAGGAATTCGGAATTTATTTCAAAAACAAAATTATTTTTGGACTTTATGGCTAAAAATTGGGAATTCCGACTACTGTGCACTCGGGAAAGAAGAGAAATACGTCTTTAAACGCTACCTAAATCTGCATCATCAGGGACAACAAGTTGACACATAGAGGAATTGAAAAGTTTAGTGAGAAACGGCCTCGCTACTGGTCCTAAACGTTTGAGCATAAGCATCGAAACACCATCGGGTCCCAAGGCCTTAGAAGGCTTCGCGTTGTGAATCGCAGCTTCTACTTCGATAGTCAGAACTAAATTCGTCCAGCACATCTTGAGGTTTGACGTTTTTAAACCTATGTATGGAAGACCGCTTCTCTCTGCTGTTAGTCGAGTGGGGCATAATAAACTGATGACTAAATTGAGCAGCACATTTCTTAGCATTTCAGCATGATCCGAGACAAGTTTTTCAATCTCAGGGTTCATTCCCGCTAAGCGTTCATCACTTGGATCAGAAACCCGAATCTGATCATGTAAACTCGCTAAGCGTGCAGGATGTTTTCTCCCACCGAATTAAAGCCCAATTTTTTTTTATTTTTAAATTTATATTTATTTACATTGTTTTCGAGAAACATTAAATATTTCACTGTTTTTTAGCACATAATCATAAAAGGTTTTACATGAAAACTTGAAGTTTTGCAATATTTGTAACTCAGCTTTTACTAACGATATGTTCATCATGTTCCTTTCCTTGATCCAAACTTGTTCCATCATGCTATATACGCGTTCGCGAGATGCATTAAGGACAGGAATGGAGAGAACAAACGTGACAAGCTTTTTCAATTCAGGGCAGTGATTTCGGTCTTTTGATTTCGCAAAGAAGTGTAAATCGATTTGATTCTCTTCAATCAGATGTGGTTGCATTTCGCGTAAAATTCCTACCTCATCGTATAGTATGTCAAGATCTAAGTCCAATTTGAAAATTTCTTGAAGTCTAGTAATTGCCTTCCCATGGTATTGGTTCTTTAAGAAATAAAATATTCATCGCTTGGTATTCCGATTCTTCAAATTACACCACTTCTGTAAATAGTTTAAACAACACGTAAAAAACTTATTGGCATCTTTTTTGAATATTGTCTTGTGAGATTCATCAAAATGCTTTAATAAATCCATGGCAGATTTATCATAAAATTGATCAGTCTTTCTGTTCTGTAGCTTTGTTTTCAAATAAATCATAATGTCGTGAATTTCAGTGCTTGTTAATCTGTCGGCTTCCAGTAATTAAATGGCGTTCTCGAAGATTTGAATTATATTTTGCATAAAATAAAGAGTACATAAAACTGCATTTGTTTCTGAATCAATGGTTTATTAAGCTGTGTGGATAGAATTCTGTCTATAGCAGGAAGTAATCTATAGCAGGAAGTAATCTATAGCAGGAAGTAATCTATAGCAGGAAGTAACGATATCCAACGAATTGCCACATGTCTTAATATTCGCTGTAAACTTTCAAAATAAATTATTCAACATCAATTGGTAAACGAAAATATTTCTTTCATATTTAACAGCCGTAATGCTGAGATTTGACTTACTTCTAGACCGTTTTTATTTAAAATATTTATTATTTGTCTAAAAAGTCTAATAAGCCGGTTTGAATGTCACTCTCTAATGAAAAAAACTTGATCAATAATAGATACATTTTCAAATTTCCTTTATTTGACGAATCACTTCGCTACTGAAAAATATTGAAAAATATAAAAAAGAAGACTAACTTTGGCTATGCCAAAGTTGTAATACTTTTCACGCCCCAGCTAGTGGTCCGAGGGCCTTGAAATTTATAAGGTTGGTGGCTATGGGTCAGACACTTATAGGTTCCAAAGTTTAAGTCGATAGTACAAAAAATAAAAAGTTTTTCTAATAAGAACTTTCATTTGGATCCCGGTTTGTATGGGGGGTACCCCTCCTAGTAGTCTGAGAATCTTGAAATTTTCATGGTTTATGGATATGGGTTAGAGACTTATAGTGTCCAAATTTCAGTCCAATAAGTCAAAAAACTTTTTCTAATAAGAACATTAATTTAAAAAAGGGGGTTTGTATGGGAGGTACCCCCCTAGTCATCCGATTCGGCTGATTACCGATCTTGATCGGCGCTGGGCAAAAAGAAACCGATGTACAAAATTTCAGCTCTCTAGCTCAAAAACTGAAGGACTAGGAGTGCGGACGGACATGGCTAAATCAAGTCGTCTCATCGAGCTGATCACAAATATATATACTTTATGTGGTCTGTGATGTCTCCTTCTGTGTGTTACAAACTTCATGACAAACTTATAATACTATTCACTCCCGTGAAGAGTATAAAAATAGTCGCTTTTCTGTCGCATGGTATTTAAAAAATCATCAGAAAACATGGCGTCGTTTAATTTGTGTCCACAATTTTGGCTGTTGTAATTATGATGATGTTTGATAGGAAAGTTGAAGTATCTTCAATAACAATAATTAAGTTTACGTCTTTACTATTTTTAGACGAAAAATAAGACGAGATACCTCTACTTTTTTCGGCATTCTTAAGAAATGTTTGATATTCAGAAGATAATACACAGCCCCAAAACCGTCAAACTTGGCAGAAAATAAATGCTGACACATTTTAAATTTTGCTGTGAACTCGTCTTTTTTCGATAACCACGTATGCTATTTTAACCATTGATCATTGGAAGAACAACAGTACTTTTTTTCTTTGTGGTTGTACTACTCTCACTTTCTGAGTTATTATTATCCATTTTATGAAATAAGTTACTGTCACTCCCCACATTAAAATCTGTTAACTCAATACGCGTATTATTGCATAAATTTCTCACAAGACTGACGTTTTCGTTGAGTTGCGCAAATCAAGAGAGATAATGCGTGTAGACATCTGCACGAACGCTTAACGTAACTTCATTACATTGTACAAAACCAATGTTCAATGTATAATCCTTATTTTGATTTTTAATAACATTTTGCAATGATTTTTAAATCTATAATTCACAAAATTATTGAGAAAATGTCAAAAATAATTTAAAAAAAAATTAAAAACCCGACTGCAAAAAATACAGTTTAAAAGTAATGCACTAAAAAGGCCGAAACAAGATTCAGAATAGAAAACAAAATTAAATAAACTATAAACAATGTAAACTCTACTTCGGTTTAACAGACTATATTATGAGCTGAAAGCCTAAGATAAATATCCGCATTACGTTTACTGACAGGCGGGACCATTGTAGAAGAATGCTAACGGCTTCCCCGTCACCGAATGCTCCTGTCAATGTCTATTTCGGACAACTGCTCCATTGTCAATTTTCCAACGCGAAGACTATACAATACATCTACAAAAGTGGTATCTCCAGCTTGCTTCATTATAGAAGGAAAGAAAATTAATGGGTCCCGCCTGCTAGTAAAGTTAATGCGGTCAAACAGAAATAGATAAAGATCTTATGTTGGATGCAATATCAAAATCTGATTTTGCTTCATACATTGTACATGCCAAGCACACAAGTATTTATGCCACTGTGTATAATAACGTTTGATACTACAGTTTGAACACGTAATTTAGATATGGATATTTTTTTGCTATCAACACTAAAAATAATTGAAACCACAGCGTATCAATATAAAAATGAAAATCTGTAAGTGATCGGAGCCTAAACCCATCGATAATAATAATACAAATATTAGGGTATATGATAAAAAACAACAACGTTTTTGATTCGTTTCAATTTCGCACAAAAAAAAAAACTTAGGTGTGATAGAAAACGCGACGATTCCATTTTTCGAACATTGATGTTCGAAAGAAAAGCAACTCGAATATTGTTCATTTTAGGGGCATCTTACACGTATCGAGTTTATGACGGAACTTATCGTTGATTTTTCTTTGAAGCCTCTTTCTACTCTTTACACTCAGCCATAGATGCCAAGCAAATATTTTCCACTGCTCACTCCCTTTCACATCCCTCACTCTACAAAAACCAATCGAAAAAAATATATACATTCTGTCAAAAAAGTACCGGGAATTATCGATTTAAATCTGGCGGGGTAATCTAGGCAGGTAAATTGTTTTTTCCTAGGTTGGTACAACTGTCCTTAATTACTATGCCAAGTTTGAGCGGGATCTGTCAACCAGTTTATTTACAGCAGCTGGTTAAGTAAGTCGATATCAATAGTGCGTGCCGATTTTTTACTATGGGTGATTTCGTTGAACAAAGAATTTGTTTAAAGTTTTGTGTCGCGAATGAATTTTCGTGTGCCGATGCATTGAGAATGTTACAAAACGCCTTTGGCAATAATGCTCTATCGAAAACTCGGGCATATGAGTGGTACAAAGCCTTCAAAGACGGTCGTGAAGTGGTCGAAGACTTGCCTCGTTCCGGACGCCCATCGACGGCTTCTACCGACGATAACGTCGATAAAATTAAGGAAATGGTGCTCGAAAACCGTCATACCAGCTTGAGAGAGATAGCACATGAGCTCAACATATCCCACGAGTCAGCACGTACGATTTTGATTGATATTTTGGGCATGAGAAAGGTGGCCGCGCGACTGGTGCCAAAAGAGCTGAATTTTCTTCAAAAAGCTACGATTGTGAAGGATTTTCTCGCCAAAAACTCAACTAACATCATTGAACAACCACCGTATTCTCCTGATTTGGCCCCCTGTGACTTTTTCCTTTTTCCAAAACTAAAATTGCCGCTTCGTGACACCCGTTTTGAGTCCATTGAAAAAAAGTACCGGGAATTTATAAATAAAACAACATTTTCACCTTTAATCATCCAAATTTCTTGGGTCGCCTTCAAAATAGGCACCATTTGCTCCAGTACATCTATGCCAACGGCATTTCTAATCATCGAAACATTTTTTATAGGCGCTTTCCGGGATGGCCTTCAGTTCACGCGCCGAATTTTGTTTTATGGCTTCAATCGATCGAAAAAACAAATTAATGATTGAAAATCTAATTTTATCATCAATTGTTTATCAAAATATTTTTTCGCCAACACTCCAAGCAACATATATCACCCTTTTATTTTAATTTGCAACCACCTTCACTCAACAAAACTCAAACGAAATAAAGAAACAAATGCCGTCGGCTTCACAAAAATTCAAACGAAAATTAGAAAAAAATTGATAAGCCAAACGAAATGAAAAAACAACTAAAAAGACGAAAGAAGAAAACAAAAACGTCGGCAGAAATACAACGTTACTCTGGTACATGGGTAACAGCTGCCCCCCATCTACCGCGCGTCCCTCTTCCACAAACCAAGTCACCCGAGAGAGAATTCTGGCGCAAACGCCCAAATGTGTAAAGTGGACTAGACACGGTCCTGCTTCGCATGATCCTGCATTTGTGTATGTGTGGATTGAAGTGATTGAAGGTGAACACTGAAAGTTCATTAATTGTTCTCTTCTGCACTGCATTAGACAACAATGTCAATGACTCAATGCATTTCACAAACATAAAAATTTAAAAGCTGGCGGCACTTCACAAATTTTTTAGACTAGCGCACACGTCCACTCACTTCAAAATTTTAAATAAATGACCACTTACCTATATCTGTCTCTTTCATATGTACTTACCTTGTGAAGGAGTTAATGAGACAGCATGGTCAAAGAGAGAATTGAGAGAATAACTCGATTTTGATATTTCGTCATGCAGTGTACATGACACGCATACATACATATTTCACAAACACTATGATAATGCAGGATCATGCGGATGTATCGGGTCTAGTCCGCTTAAGCGGTCTTTACGCCTTCATAAGTTTAGTACATATGAAAGAGACAAATATAGGCGAGCGTGCAATTGAAGCAAACATTGCTCACTTTTGAGAAATTTTTGCAAAGAGCAGACGTGTTACCTACACGCAAGATTCGTCCGTCATTGAGATTGTCGTCTGCACATTTCAGAAGAAAATAAGAAATGAACGATTAACCTGTTTTGCATGTTACAGCTTTACAATGAGAGTCTTTTTCAGACATGTTCTGTTTTGAAAATTAAAAAATTTCTTTAGGTTTTCATATAACAGAATGTAAAATCGTTTCCACAGTGAGTAAAAAAAAATGTTGTGTGTTCTGTTGTTTTTTGTTTTGGTTTTACATGCAAAAAAGTTTGTCGAATTGTGAAATATTGAAATGGAAATTGTGTGAAAAATATACAAATAAGAACAATTCACAATGTATGCAAATATGTATGTATATAGAATTAAGAATCTCTTGCAATGCATCCTGCGCCATGATCGTTCGCTTGCTTCTACAGTCGTCAACATGCATTTCATTGTGCTCATAACCCGCTCTACCTGCTGCCTGTTGGCTCGACTTGCGCCAAATAGAACAAATCGAATCTCCAACATATTGTATATAGAAAAATATAGAAATAAGATTATAATTACAAATTATAATTTAGTTATTAATATAAGCAATAGCGACCTTCAGCTCAGTCATATGAATATAATTCTTGCAGTTTCCTTTGATTCCTATTACTTATTTTATTCAAATTAAAAAAAAAAAAAAAAATTACATTTTAAAATTTACTTCAAATTGTTTTGTGCAATGATGTTTTTTGTTGGAGCGCAAGAAAAAAGAAAAAGAGAGAGACAGTCGAAAACGACCTAAAAACAGGCGGAAATTGTCCAATTGTCGAGTGACCATCGTCAATTCTTAATCACAGACGAATCACTTCTTGATTCGACGACGATTCGAATCAGACTTTACAACAACAAACCCTGATTACGACATTTTCCTTGTGGTTGTTGTCGATTGTGATTCGAATCATGGCACTGTCTAAATAGACTATAAGTTCTTAAAATTGCAACGGAAATGAAAAATATGTATAAAAAAAGATTAACTTTGGCTATGCCGAAGTTGTAATACTTTTCACGCCCCTGTTAGTAGTCCGAGGGTCTTGAAATTTATAAGGTAGTGTCCAAATTTTAAGTCGATTGTACAAAAAAGTTGTGCTAATAAGAACATGATTTTGGATCCCGGTTTGTATGGGAGGTACCCCCCTAGCGGTCCGATTCGGTTAATTCCGACAACTGTAATGCGTATGGTAAAAAGAAAGCTTCAGCTCTCTAGCTCAAAAACTGAGGAACTAGTTTGCATACATACAGACAGACATACGGCATGGCTAGATCAACTCGGCTTGGCGCGCTGATCAAGAATATGTATACTTTATGGGGTCTCCGATGTCTCCTTCTGTGAGTTACAAACTTCATGTACTATTCACTACGTGTAGAGTATAAGAAACCAAATTAAATTAGCTTAAAGTCTAATGCGTCATGTCGCGCTGCAAGATAAATTAAATTCATTACTCAAGGCATCTTTATTGCTTCAACATTTATCAATTTCATTTTTTTTTTAATGACAGCTCTTTCGTACACACATAAAACACAAACGCTTTTCTTATTCTTGTAACACATAACAGCTTACACACACTTATCGTGTCTTCAAACGTCAGTTTTGCAGAATATCTTTTTCTCTTTTAGTAGCTTGTACTCTTCTGCATAAGCCCGACCATTTGGCTATCAGTTTTTATCATTCTACATTTATCAGGCTCTTGCCGCCTCTTTGCGACGCTATGCTCCAAAAGTGCCACGATCTGTTATTAGATCAACCGTCGCCACACACAATGTCACCCGGCACTGGCGTGACCAATGTTGTTTGGACCCAGCCCCTGTACATGATGTTCCCTGCACCTCTCTTAGGTGGGTGGCAGAGATTGCCTTTTGACCGACGTCAAGCTCACCAATTAACTCTGTTGATACTTACTCATTTGGCAATCTTCGTAAACTTTCATGCGGATATTTGTACGTTCGCTTATTAGTCAAAGATTTGAATAGATAACGGAATAGTACATTACTTGTACAATTTATAGCTAATTTAATTTCTTGCAATACATCCTGCCATGATCGTTTGCTTGTCTCTACAGCCGTCAACATGCCTTTCATCGAGCTCATGACCCGCTCTACCTGCCCGTTGGCTCGACTTGCGCCAGTTGCTATCAAATGTAGATCAATTTTGTTTGTTGAACAAAACTCACTGAACCTATTACTCGGGAAGCATCTACCCTGATCCGCAATGATTCGATTGGGCACTCCAAATGACGATGTACCAGACTTTACAGCTTTAATGCAATTGTCCGTATCTAAATTTAATGTGTGATAAAAGTAAACAAACTACGTAAATGCATCAATCTGTACTAATAAATACTCCTTTAAGTAATTCTTGCCACTTATATCAACGTGTACGGTATGCCATGGTATATCTATCTTGGGTATGTGGGCTTAGATAATTTGCAGGTCATACAATTTTCAACGAATTTTCTTACATACTTGGACATGTTTTAGAACCAATATTGTTCATAAACCTTGTCCAGCGTTTTCTGCCACCCAAGATGCATTATAACTTCGTGTACTTGATTTATCACTGACCACCTAAATGCTCTAGGGATAACAGGTAAACAACGAGTTTTGCCATTTACTTTGTTTATGGCTTTTGATACATCATGCATTGGATTTCGTGACAGAAAATCTACATGAGCAATTTGATTCCCCTTTCGATACTCTACACTAAAGTCACATGACTGTAGATACGCCCACCATCGATGTACCCTTGATGTTAATTCCGCTTTAGTGCGACTTGCTTTTAATGAGTTACAGTCTGTATATACCACGAATCTTAAACACTGTAAATAATGTCGGAAATGTTTTATAGCTCTGTATACAGCTATGAGTGATATCTAGATTCTGATTTTGAAGTACATTTGCTAATTTAAAAAAAAAAAAAATTAAAAATTTGATATTAGTTTTCGACTAGTTGCATGTGGTTTTTGCTATTGCAAATCTTCCTTTACTTTTATCGTCTTTTTCTCTTTTGATCTTTAAAGTACCGTTCATTAAGCTATTTTTGGAGAAAAAATAAGACAAAACCGATTACCGTTATATTTTATTTTGAAATAACATAAACAACATTAGTAGTAGTGCAATTATGTATAAAAACTCTATGTGAAGGTAAAAAAGTAGCTGTATTTCAAAAACTAGATCTGATACGAAAGGGCAGATTCGAAATCAGCGACCTCAAATTAGCATATAACCACTAATATGATTCTTGTTACAAAATTTTGTCGACTAGTGTAATTTGATGGGAATTTGTACATATGGCAACTGTGAAATTATTGTAAACAAACTCGGTTAACTTTAAACTTTAAAAAATGATTGGATACTCAGTTGTATACTCTACTAGCTGTGCCCAGCCCCGCTTTGCTGTGGCCCAATCTACATGTGAAACTTAGTTTGTTTTTTCTATTTTTTTTAGACTAATCGCTATTTACTGTATTTATCTACTTTAAAAAAAAAGAAATGATATTAATTTTATTTTGTTGTGGCTCAGATTTCAAAGACTACTTGATTGATTTGAAAATATGTCTCTAAGCAAATTTTGATCCACTAATTTTAAACGATTTTATAAGTCGATTTTGATTAAATAAACGCTATATGTTACAGGAAGCTTGCTACAATACACCAGTGGAAACCGCATTCAAATCGGTTGAAAATTACGGGCGCTATATATATAAAATAGGACGAGAAAACTGTTTAACGTCTTTTCACTCCAACAACTTTGACCAATCAACATGAAAGTTGGCATGTATATGTATTTTTTCATGAATAATGTATATATAGTATCCACTTTGGTGGAACTCGCATGTTTTTATATATTTTTCTTATTTTTTTTTTTTTAATAAGAAGTACATTTGTTTAACTATACTGTAAGTTCATTATGCTACAATACAAAAAGCTCATTGCTATAGAGTTAATGTTTTAACGATAGATGGCGGGAATCTATATATCTTATGGTAATCTACCATTCGATTATTATATTAAGAACATATATAAATTGCCGCCATACAATTTTTACAAGAACAATGACTACAAAAATCGCACACTAATAGCCATTTCACACTGGGCATTCAATTCAGCATTCACAAAAAGTGTTCTCATTGCATTTTGCATTTTCGGAACAGTTGCTTTTTGTTTTGGTTGTACATACAAATAGAACGTTGTGGCTAATTGTAAGAAATTAAAATGGAAATTGTGCGAGAAATACATGATTGAGAACAATTTGCATTGTCTGCAAATAATTCTTGCAGCTTCCTTTTTTATTTCTGCTTTTTATTTTATTAATATTTAATGAAAATATTACAAATTAAAATTTTATTCATATTGTTTTGTGCAATGATCAGTTGTTTTAGGTGCGGCGCGCAAGAAAAAACGAAGAAGAAGACACATTACAATCACAAAAAACGACGGAATTATGAAAATGCTGCCAACCTACATGGAAAAATTGCCCAGCCCTGTTAAGACCATTCAAAAAAACTGAATCTTAGCATATCAATTTGAGATTAGCATCTTTCAATCGAATCACTCTACAACAACAACATCTCAATTTTGTCATTTTCCCTGTTGTTGTTGTCAAATGGAACTCTACTATAGTCGCGTCTTCATAGATTCGAGTCTTAGTCTCATCACGACGGGGCCGCAGCAACGCACGCCGGACTATGCTATTATAAATATATATATGTATATAAGTAGAGTAGATAGATTACAAAAAAAAAATAAAATAAGATAATAAGATAGATAGATAGATATAGATAGAAGATAGATATATAGATATTAATTATTTAGAAAACTAATATACATAGTATACTAATATAAAAATATTTCACAATGCTTTTAAACAAAAATTTCATTTGGAAGACAGGACTACGCAAAAAAAATCCAATATGCACAAGACAGATGCATAAAACAAGCAACAAACGTCGGGAAGATTAGTTTGTTTTTCTTATATTTTTGTTTACATACGTTTGAATGTAAAATGTATTACAATGAAACATTCTTAAATTTAATTTTTTCCTTTTTAATTATAATTTTGTTTCTTTTTTTTGTTCTACATTACAATTATGAAATATTTAAATAAAATTGAAATTATACGCATTTTAAATATATTTTATTATGCGTATATGTGGAGAATAAGCAGAAAGTGAAAGTATCGTCCATGATTCATTGAATGTTCGTAAACGATAACTTCATTAATTCGAAAGTAATATCGTTAACAAATCGCTAGTAATATCGTTACAGAAGCGGCAAAAAAAAATAACTAGCAGGCACGCAAAAGTTACCATTAGCGAAAAGTCCACTAGGACTATTTTTGTGAACCCAAGTGTATGTGCGCCATAGGAACCATCTTCCTATTCTTTTTCAACCTCTGTCAAGACATAACAACTCTCATTGATGTTGAAGTTTTGTGAGCTTACGACTTTAAGTCTCGCGCTCTTAATGCGTGACTCATGCAATCTAGTCATTTCACCATCTTCTTCACACCCACTGGCAACATCATCAACTATACCAGTTTTTAAATTTTTAAACCTACCATAATAAAACACCTTTCTCATATTTATTTTATTGATTTAATACAACACCATTAAAAAATAAAAGAAAATAAATTAAAGTAGCAATGACAGTAAAAACTCACCTCTGTAAATTTCTCTTGTATTTCAGCTTTTTCCTCTATTGAGAGACATTTGGTAAATTTGTTTAATGCCATTTCACTATTTCTTTTTTCTTTCTTTATTCACTATTAATTGTCGTGTTATTTTATTTCCTTTTTTTAAGATATTAGTTATAATATAGGAAAAAAATAATAATAAATATATTCATTCATGCATTAAAACGCGCTAAACAAAAAAAAAAAACGAAGCATCACATAAGAAAATAAAAATACCTTCTTAGGTTTTTGTAGTTGTTATACTGTGGTGTAGCTACTAGAACTGTTCACGACAGTTGTTTACGGGATGTATTTTTCGCTGACGATAGACTACTAAGTACAACAACAACGAGAACAACATGCAAAACTATACATCGGCAAACACAAAATAGTTGTGTCTCTTTGCCAGGATCTGTTTATTTTATTACTTCTTTTGCTGCAGCCAGTAGGCAAACGCTTTTTGTATGTAGTGACACTTCCTTTAACAAGTAAAACACAGCAACAAAAATCCAAAACAAAAAATTGGAGAGCGAGTGCACAAAACAATAGAAGACGCGTTGGCGGCGTCGATATTTATTTCATTTGTTATTCTTTTAAAATGTAACCACCGAATTGCCGAAGTAATGTTCTTATTGACTTTTAACTCACGTGATTTATTATTTTGTTATTTACTGCAACCAGATCGTAAACGTTTTTTTTTATTTGAATGTATGCGTAAAAGTGTGAGAAGAGTTACAAGACAAGTAAGAGAAAAAAAAGAGAAGAATTTCCGTAAACTTATGTTAACAAAACGCACCGATCAACAGAATAATGAATATGAATAAGCCTACGCCAAAGTTAACTTGCGACAACTGCATTGTACCAACAAAAAAATCAACCGGTATTATTGCATATAACACACGGTGAATCATGACTCATGAATCAGTTTGATAGTGTTCGCGAAATCAGCATGTACGAGTGATGCCCGTTTCAGACTAAAGGAGGAAACACACAAACGACTTCAAAGATAAGCTGCATTGTCCACAAACGCACCATTGCAGCTTCAAAGTACACTAACGACGTCGAGCTACACAAACGACTTCAACGTTATTGTCTTCAGTAAACAAAAAACAGCTGTGGATTTGAATATTTAAGAAAGTAATTATTGAAGAAAAACGTATTAAAAGTTGAATTATTAAAAACAGGAAGTATATATTTTTATTATCATGTAATAAATTGAATTCCAATAACTTTTTAAATACAATAGATAGGAAAGTCTGCCATCAAATTTAATATAAATACTGCAATGAAATTGCCATTTACCAAATCAGTTTTTTGTCATTCACCAATCGATCAAGCAGTTCTTTTGGTTCACAAACCAGTTCTTTTTCCATTTACCAATATTGTTTTCTCTTGAAGCCGAAGTTGATCAAGTTTTGACGTTGTAGCTTTCGCGACGAAGCTATGTAATCCGATCCATACGATATCATACATTTCAACTTTTGTGTTTCGCTGCACGAACGCGCCAAAAGCCACCTTTTGTGTATTTCCAGCTTTATTCCCGATTCACACAGCTTAAAAAATTACTTTTAAAGCAAACGTTCACACAAAGGTTTCGCTTAAGAAATAGCTTATTTTTGTTTTGGTTATACATATGTACATACAAATGAAATGTTGTGGCTAATTGTATTTCTCACAATGGAAATTTTATGAAATCCTTTTTCATTCCTGTTATTTATTTTATTAAAATTAAAAAAAAAATTTAAATTTATAATATACTTCAAATTGTTTAATGCAATTGTCAGCTGTTTAATGTTAGCGCGTAACGAATATCACCTAAAAATGCGCAAAAAGTTTGCAACAGTAATCAAAATTTCCCAGCCTAGTAACTTATGCCCAATTCATACCGAGCATCAGCAACATTTTTTTGTAAGCAGCTCAAAAAGTTGCAAACTTTTTACAACAACAACAGGGAAATGACGGATTTTCAGGGTTGCTTTGAGTACCTCGAAGCATATCTTTCTGCTGCATTAGTGAGTGCAAAAATTTCAGCATCCAGGGCTGGCAAACTTTGAGTAGTGCTTCCAAGTTTTTGGTCATGTAAGCCTTTTTTTTGGACATTCTCCACACTAAACAGCATTTCATTATAGAAAACAATTTAAAGAAAATTTTAATTTGTAGATTTTTCTTTAAATATTAATAAAATAAGTAGCAGGAATAAAAAAGGAAGTTGCAAGAATTATTTGCACACACTGCAAATTGTTCTCAATCATGTAGTTTTCACAAAATCTACATTTTAATATTCACAATTTGCCACAACGTTCCATTTGTATGTATAAAAAAACAAACAACATCTGGTTTTTAAGCAAAACCTCTGTGTCAACGATCACAAAACAAGCAACAATTTTGACGCAGTGAGAATCAAGTATGACACCGACGATTCACGGCTTGATTACCAAAAAACAAAGTGAGTTTGATTTTTACGCCCGATTCAGACAGCATAAGCAACTTTTTTTTGTATTCAGCTCAGAAAGTTTCAAACTTTTTACAACAAAAACAAGCAAATGACCGAATTTCAGGGTTGTTTTGGGTACTTTTAAACAAAGTTTTTTCTGCTGCAAAACTGAAAGCAAAAATTTCATCAGCCAAGGCTGGGCAACTTTGAATGGGTCATTAGCGTTAGTCAAGAGTTATAGCTTTTTCACACCGAGCGTGAATCAATTCTATGTTGAATCGACCATTGAATCGGACAACAACCAGAAGGAAAAATGTCAGTTGTTGTTGTAGAATGTGAATCGATTGCAATTAATTTTCGGTTAATTATTTGCAATTTTTATGATGAGTTATAGGACTGTCTTTTTAATTATAATTATATACAATAAACAAAAATATATTGTTAAATTTGCAATTCATTTTATAATTATTAATTATTATTATTATTATTATTATTATTATTATTATTATTATTATTATTATTATTATTATTATTATTATTATTATTATTATTATTATTATTATTATTATTATTATTATTATTATATAACGAAAAACCTTATTTCAGTAATTTAAAAATAAGAACTAAAAATAAGAGTTTTAAGTTCGAAAAACCTTAATTTACAAACTTAAAGAAGAATTTAAAAATAAGAACTAAAAATAATAATTTTGAGTTTGAAAAAGCTTAATCTGGTTATTTAAAACAGAATTTAAGAATAAGAGTTTTGACAAACGCTAAGATATTAATCTACTGCGCTTTTCGGTTGCTTCTGCTTTTAGAAAAATACGCTCTGATGGTACTGACGAACCTATCAAAAACCAATATTTTTGTAGAGTTTTGGATATACTGATTAGTGATGTAACAACCGTGCAGTATGAAGGGATGGGTCCAAGACTAATCCTGCGCTAGTCCCTTTTTCGCCGGCACTGGCGAATTTCTTTCCCCTAGTACATATATTTTAGTGGTGAATTTAACATGGAGATGTCATTGGACGGGGTCAATTGCCAACGCATAGCATCCCATTTCACAAGTTTTTCACCTGTCCCATTTCACTAGTTTATCGCCAATCCTATTTTACTAGTTTATCACCAGTCCTATTTCACTAATTTATCGCCAATCCTATTACACTAGTTTATCGCCAGTCCCGTTTTCGAATAAATAAAAACTGTTTCATTGACATTTCAAAATAAATTCATTTAATAATTTTTATTTCAATCCTTAATATTAAAAAAATCATTTTACAAGAGTTGAGAATAAAGAAGAAGAGAACAAAGAAACAAATTGACTATTGTTTAAACTTAAATACTTGGATTCAAAGGTTGCCATCATCCGTAATCTTCCTGCTTTCTTTGTAAAGAGTGCTACTTTTGCAAACGTTCCTTATTGAGGTGTATTCTTTTCCGAAGCTGGTTTTCGGGAGAAACGTTTGCACCGTCTGATGTAATTGATTCTGAAAGCAAAAAAAAAAGAATGTGTTGTAATATTTGGGTAGTTCATTATAATATGTTACCAAGAAGGACGCTATAGAAATGCTCAATGCTAGGAAATCGCTAGCACAAAAGGGACAGGTGAATAACTAGCGAAACGGGGACAATTGCCACCGAGCATACTGCAGGAAAATATTAATTTTTACATATTACAAGACTCAGTCTTAGACAACGCTCTTCACACATCAATCCAGTCCAGTGTTAGCCAATTTGTAATGAGAAGTTGATTCTTTTTAATACCAAATCTTAAGCTGGAAGTACACAAACGACTTCAACGATAAGCTGCAATGTCGACAAACACACCATTGTAGCTTCAAAGTACACTAACGACGTCGAGGTACACAAACGACTTCAACGTTATTGACTTCAGTAAACGAAAAACAGCTGTGAATTTGAATATTTAAGAAAGTATTTACTGAAGAAAAACGTATTAAAAGTTGAATTATTAAAAACAGGAAGTATATATTTTTATTATCATGTAATAAATTGAATTCCAATAACTTTTTAAATACAATAGATAGGAAAGTCTGCCATCAAATTTAATATAAATACTGCAAAGAAATTGCCATTTACCAAATCAGTTTTTTGTCATTCACCAATCGATCAAGCAGTTCTTTTGGTTCACAAACCAGTTCTTTTTCCATTTACCAATATTGTTTTCTCTTGAAGCCGAAGTTGATCAAGTTTTGACGTTGTAGCTTTCGCGACGAAGCTATGTAATCCGATCCATACGATATCATACATTTCAACTTTTGTGTTTCGCTGCACGAACGCGCCAAAAGCCACCTTTTGTGTATTTCCAGCTTTATTCCCGATTCACACAGCTTAAAAAATTACTTTTAAAGCAAACGTTCACACAAAGGTTTCGCTTAAGAAATAGCTTATTTTTGTTTTGGTTATACATATGTACATACAAATGAAATGTTGTGGCTAATTGTATTTCTCACAATGGAAATTTTATGAAATCCTTTTTCATTCCTGTTATTTATTTTATTAAAATTAAAAAAAAAATTTAAATTTATAATATACTTCAAATTGTTTAATGCAATTGTCAGCTGTTTAATGTTAGCGCGCAACGAATATCACCTAAAAATGCGCATGTAGTTAGCAACAGTAATCAAAATTTCCCAGCCTAGTAACTTATGCCCAATTCATACTGAGCATCAGCAACATTTTTTTGTAAGCAGCTCAAAAAGTTGCAAACTTTTTACAACAACAACAGGGAAATGACGGATTTTCAGGGTTGCTTTGAGTACCTCGAAGCATATCTTTCTGCTGCATTAGTGAGTGCAAAAATTTCAGCATCCAGGGCTGGCAAACTTTGAGTAGTGCTTCCAAGTTTTTGGTCATGTAAGCCTTTTTTTTGGACATTCTCCACACTAAACAGCATTTCATTATAGAAAACAATTTAAAGAAAATTTTAATTTGTAGATTTTTCTTTAAATATTAATAAAATAAGTAGCAGGAATAAAAAAGGAAGTTGCAAGAATTATTTGCACACACTGCAAATTGTTCTCAATCATGTAGTTTTCACAAAATCTACATTTTAATATTCACAATTTGCCACAACGTTCCATTTGTATGTATAAAAAAACAAACAACATCTGGTTTTTAAGCAAAACCTCTGTGTCAACGATCACAAAACAAGCAACAATTTTGACGCAGTGAGAATCAAGTATGACACCGACGATTCACGGCTTGATTACCAAAAAACAAAGTGAGTTTGATTTTTACGCCCGATTCAGACAGCATAAGCAACTTTTTTTTGTATTCAGCTCAGAAAGTTTCAAACTTTTTACAACAAAAACAAGCAAATGACCGAATTTCAGGGTTGTTTTGGGTACTTTTAAACAAAGTTTTTTCTGCTGCAAAACTGAAAGCAAAAATTTCATCAGCCAAGGCTGGGCAACTTTGAATGGGTCATTAGCGTTAGTCAAGAGTTATAGCTTTTTCACACCGAGCGTGAATCAATTCTATGTTGAATCGACCATTGAATCGGACAACAACCAGAAGGAAAAATGTCAGTTGTTGTTGTAGAATGTGAATCGATTGCAATTAATTTTCGGTTAATTATTTGCAATTTTTATGATGAGTTATAGGACTGTCTTTTTAATTATAATTATATACAATAAACAAAAATATATTGTTAAATTTGCAATTCATTTTATAATTATTAATTATTATTATTATTATTATTATTATTATTATTATTATTATTATATAACGAAAAACCTTATTTCAGTAATTTAAAAATAAGAACTAAAAATAAGAGTTTTAAGTTCGAAAAACCTTAATTTACAAACTTAAAGAAGAATTTAAAAATAAGAACTAAAAATAATAATTTTGAGTTTGAAAAAGCTTAATCTTAAGACAACGGTCTTCACACATCAATCCAGTCCAGTGTTAGCCTATTTGTAATGAGAAGTTGATTCATTTCAATACCAAATCTTAAGCTGAAAGTACACAAACGACTTCAACGATAAGCTGCAGTGTCGTCAAATACACCATTGCAGCTTCAAAGTACACTAACGACGTCGAGGTACACAAACGACTTCAACGTTATTGACTTCAGTAAACAAAAAACAGCTGTGGATTTGAATATTTAAGAAAGTTATTATTGAAGAAAACCGTATTAAAAGTTGAATTATTAAAAACAGGAAGTATATAGTTTTATTATAATGTTATAAATTGAATTCCAATAACTTTTTAAATACAATAGATAGGAAAGTCTGCCATCAAATTTAACATAAATACTGCAAAGAAATTGCCATTTACCAAATCAGTTTTTTGTCATTCACCGATCGATCAAGCAGTTCTTCTGGTTCACAAACCAGTTCTTTTTCCATTTACCAATATTGTTTTCTCTTGACGCCGAAGTTGATCAAGTTTTGACGTTGTAGCTTTCGCGACGAAGCTATGTAACCCGCTCCTACGATTTCATACATTTCAACTTTTGTGTTTCGCTGCACGAACGCGCCAAAAGCCGATTTGCAAGATAACGTCTTTTGTGTATTTCCAGCTTTATTCCCGATTCACACAGCTTAAAAAATTACTTTTAAAGCAAAAGTTCACACAAAGGTTTCGCTTAAAAAATAGCTTATTTTTGTTTTGGTTATACATATGTACATTCAAATGAAATGTTGTGGCTACTTGTATTTCTCACAATGGAAATTTTATGAAATCCTTTTTCATTCCTGTTATTTATTTTATTAAAATTAAAAAAAAATTTAAATTTACAATATACTTCAAATTGTTTAAAGCAATTGTCAGCTGTTTAATGTTAGCGCGCAACGAATATCACCTAAAAATACGCATGTAGTTAGCAACAGTAATCAAAATTTCCCAGCCTAGTAACTTATGCCCGATTCATATTGAGCATCAGCAACATTTTTTTGTAAGCAGCTCAAAAAGTTGCAAACTTTTTACAACAACAACAGGGAAATGACGGATTTTCAGGGTTGCTTTGAGTACCTCGAAGCATATCTTTCTGCTGCATTAGTGAGTGCAAAAATTTCAGCATCCAGGGCTGGCAAACTTTGAGTAGTGCTTCCAAGTTTTTGGTCATGTAAGCCTTTTTTTTGGACATTCTCCACACTAAACAGCATTTCATTATAGAAAACAATTTAAAGAAAATTTTAATTTGTAGATTTTTCTTTAAATATTAATAAAATAAGTAGCAGGAATAAAAAAGGAAGTTGCAAGAATTATTTGCACACACTGCAAATTGTTCTCAATCATGTAGTTTTCACAAAATCTACATTTTAATATTCACAATTTGCCACAACGTTCCATTTGTATGTATAAAAAAACAAACAACATCTGGTTTTTAAGCAAAACCTCTGTGTCAACGATCACAAAACAAGCAACAATTTTGACGCAGTGAGAATCAAGTATGACACCGACGATTCACGGCTTGATTACCAAAAAACAAAGTGAGTTTGATTTTTACGCCCGATTCAGACAGCATAAGCAACTTTTTTTTGTATTCAGCTCAGAAAGTTTCAAACTTTTTACAACAAAAACAAGCAAATGACCGAATTTCAGGGTTGTTTTGGGTACTTTTAAACAAAGTTTTTTCTGCTGCAAAACTGAAAGCAAAAATTTCATCAGCCAAGGCTGGGCAACTTTGAATGGGTCATTAGCGTTAGTCAAGAGTTATAGCTTTTTCACACCGAGCGTGAATCAATTCTATGTTGAATCGACCATTGAATCGGACAACAACCAGAAGGAAAAATGTCAGTTGTTGTTGTAGAATGTGAATCGATTGCAATTAATTTTCGGTTAATTATTTGCAATTTTTATGATGAGTTATAGGACTGTCTTTTTAATTATAATTATATACAATAAACAAAAATATATTGTTAAATTTGCAATTCATTATTATTATTATTATTATTATTATTATTATTATTATTATTATTATTATTATTATATATAACGAAAAACCTTATTTCAGTAATTTAAAAATAAGAACTAAAAATAAGAGTTTTAAGTTCGAAAAACCTTAATTTACAAACTTAAAGAAGAATTTAAAAATAAGAACTAAAAATAATAATTTTGAGTTTGAAAAAGCTTAATCTGGTTATTTAAAACAGAATTTAAGAATAAGAGTTTTGACAAACGCTAAGATATTAATCTACTGCGCTTTTCGGTTGCTTCTGCTTTTAGAAAAATACGCTCTGATGGTACTGACGAACCTATCAAAAACCAATATTTTTGTAGAGTTTTGGATATACTGATTAGTGATGTAACAACCGTGCAGTATGAAGGGATGGGTCCAAGACTAATCCTGCGCTAGTCCCTTTTTCGCCGGCACTGGCGAATTTCTTTCCCCTAGTACATATATTTTAGTGGTGAATTTAACATGGCGATGTCATTGGACGGGGTCAATTGCCAACGCATAGCATCCCATTTCACAAGTTTTTCACCTGTCCCATTTCACTAGTTTATCGCCAATCCTATTTTACTAGTTTATCACCAGTCCTATTTCACTAATTTATCGCCAATCCTATTACACTAGTTTATCGCCAGTCCCGTTTTCGAATAAATAAAAACTGTTTCATTGACATTTCAAAATAAATTCATTTAATAATTTTTATTTCAATCCTTAATATTAAAAAAATCATTTTACAAGAGTTGAGAATAAAGAAGAAGAGAACAAAGAAACAAATTGACTATTGTTTAAACTTAAATACTTGGATTCAAAGGTTGCCATCATCCGTAATCTTCCTGCTTTCTTTGTAAAGAGTGCTACTTTTGCAAACGTTCCTTATTGAGGTGTATTCTTTTCCGAAGCTGGTTTTCGGGAGAAACGTTTGCACCGTCTGATGTAATTGATTCTGAAAGCAAAAAAAAAAGAATGTGTTGTAATATTTGGGTAGTTCATTATAATATGTTACCAAGAAGGACGCTATAGAAATGCTCAATGCTAGGAAATCGCTAGCACAAAAGGGACAGGTGAATAACTAGCGAAACGGGGACAATTGCCACCGAGCATACTGCAGGAAAATATTAATTTTTACATATTACAAGACTCAGTCTTAGACAACGCTCTTCACACATCAATCCAGTCCAGTGTTAGCCAATTTGTAATGAGAAGTTGATTCTTTTTAATACCAAATCTTAAGCTGGAAGTACACAAACGACTTCAACGATAAGCTGCAATGTCGACAAACACACCATTGTAGCTTCAAAGTACACTAACGACGTCGAGGTACACAAACGACTTCAACGTTATTGACTTCAGTAAACAAAAAACAGCTGTGAATTTGAATATTTAAGAAAGTATTTACTGAAGAAAAACGTATTAAAAGTTGAATTATTAAAAACAGGAAGTATATATTTTTATTATCATGTAATAAATTGAATTCCAATAACTTTTTAAATACAATAGATAGGAAAGTCTGCCATCAAATTTAATATAAATACTGCAAAGAAATTGCCATTTACCAAATCAGTTTTTTGTCATTCACCGATCGATCAAGCAGTTCTTCTGGTTCACAAACCAGTTCTTTTTCCATTTACCAATATTGTTTTCTCTTGACGCCGAAGTTGATCAAGTTTTGACGTTGTAGCTTTCGCGACGAAGCTATGTAACCCGCTCCTACGATTTCATACATTTCAACTTTTGTGTTTCGCTGCACGAACGCGCCAAAAGCCGATTTGCAAGATAACGTCTTTTGTGTATTTCCAGCTTTATTCCCGATTCACACAGCTTAAAAAATTACTTTTAAAGCAAAAGTTCACACAAAGGTTTCGCTTAAAAAATAGCTTATTTTTGTTTTGGTTATACATATGTACATTCAAATGAAATGTTGTGGCTACTTGTATTTCTCACAATGGAAATTTTATGAAATCCTTTTTCATTCCTGTTATTTATTTTATTAAAATTAAAAAAAAATTTAAATTTACAATATACTTCAAATTGTTTAAAGCAATTGTCAGCTGTTTAATGTTAGCGCGCAACGAATATCACCTAAAAATACGCATGTAGTTAGCAACAGTAATCAAAATTTCCCAGCCTAGTAACTTATGCAAAAAAAAAAAAAAAAAAAAAAAAAAAAAAAAAAAAAAAAAAAAAAAAAAAAAAAAAAAAAAAAAAAAAAAAAAAAAAAAAAAAAAAAAAAAAAAAAAAAGTTTTTGTGAGCAGCTCCAGCAGCATCCAGGGCTGGCAAACTTTGAGTAGTGCTGCCAAGTTTTTGGTCATGTCCGCCTTTTTTTGGTCATACTCCATATTAAACAGCAGGAATGAAAAAGGGAGCTGCAAGAATTATTTGCACTCACTGCAAATTGTTCTCAATCACGAACTTTTCACAAAATGTCCGTATTAATTATCCTAATTAGTAACAACGTTCCATTTGTATGTATAACCAAATCAAAAAACAACTGTTATTTCCAGCGAAATATCTGTGTGAAGGTTCGCTAAAAAAGCAACAATTTTTAAGCAGTGAATCGGGCATTAAATTTTCGCTTTCATTTACGCAGCATTTGATTCTGCATTCAACTTTCGAACAGTGAAGTCGTGATTAGCGCTCTCTAGCTCTGCGTGACAAAAACTTTTCATATTCATATAATTGATTGATCGTGTGCATATAATTATTATTTTGCTTTTCCATGCGAACCATTTCATGTGTTAAGTGAAATTATATAAATACATTATAAACCAAGAACAACAACCAAACCATTAAGATTTTGCTTTGCTTATCAAGAAATCCAGAAACCACCAACAGAGACAGCAAGAAAAGCATATTTCTCGTTCGTCTCTTCTGGCACCAAGAGCAGAAATGAATCTTCGTTTCTGACCACCAAGTCGCCAGCGTGAGTACCAGATGTTCGCTACCAGGGATCATCCAATGCCCATCCCCACAAACACTTCTGTACACAGTCCAAGCAAATACTGTATCAGCAACTACCACAACACAAAGCACATCTTGTACATCAACAACTTCAACAGCAGCAACAACAACAACAGTTTTCTCAACAGCTGTTTCGACCGCGTCATCGCATGCAGTTACCGCATCATCAACTAATACGGAACCTATGTTCTCAACAAAAACAATAAACCTTCGACAAAACAAACGCTAAAAGAATAGAAGTAAATTACAAAAAACTACACAAACAAAATTACAAGAATACTGGTTAAGCAAACCTAGTACATACAACATGTTTGAACTACTAGTAGATGAAGACGATACAAATAACGAGCAACAGAACAGTGCAGCACCGGAAAATGACAACAAACAGACTTAAAAAAAGCTAGCAAACCACCAAGTTATGTGCAAGTGGTAGAAGATATTAATAAGATAGCTAATGCACTGACTGAATTACTAGGCCACAATTATTTACTCAAAGCACTACCTAACGAAGTTCGTATCCAGTTGTCGTAACCCCAACATTATAGTTTATGTATAAAAATGCTGAAATCCAGAAGTACTAAACACTACACGTTCAAGCCTAAAGACGAACGTAGTTTTAAAGTAATGTTTAGACACCTTCATCCATCATCGGACACTGAGGAATTAAAACAAGAACTAAATGAATTAGGGCACAAAGTTATAAACATCCACAATATACCACATAAAACAACCAATAAACCATTACGTCTGTTCTCAATCGAATTAGAAAGAAGCCCAACCAACAAAAATATATATAAAAGAACTACATTACTTCACACCAGTATGTGTTAAATGCGCTGAGAATCATAAAACAATCGACAGTCAAATGGATGTAGCAAACAAAACCAAATGCAGTTTCTGTGGTGGAGCTCACACAGCCAACTATAAGGGCTGCGAAGTTTATAAAGCTCTCAAAATTCAAAGGTTTCCTGCCCTTCGACCTAAAATTTTGACAGATGATAATAAAAAACAGCAGATGCCCGTAACCTTCAACAAAGTGGAGAATGGTATAAGCTTTGCGCAAACTGCAGCTACCTCTTCCCATCCTCACCCAACCAATCGACCAGCACAAAAGGAAAAAGCAAGCTCTACTGACAATCTGACGACGCCTGACAGAATTTCCTCTTAGCAAAACAACACTAACGACATGTCAATTGACGATACCATAGAACTTAAAAACATGTTGAAACAATTGATTCAACAGTTGACTAACATGATGAACATAATAACACTCCTAGTAACTAAGCTTGACATTTCGACACTAAGTTAAGAATAATTGCTTGGAACGGGAATGGACTACTCAAACATATTTTAGAGCTTCAACTATTCCTTAATGAAAATGTAATTGATATAGCACTTATCTCTGAAACTCATTGCACAAATAATCACTATTTAAGCATTCCCGGGTATAAAATATATATAAAAAAAACCAGCTGAATGGTTCAGGTCATGGTATTATTATTAAAATGAATGCACGGCTCGTTGAGCTTGAGAGCTACCAACACGCTCATACACTGTCGACCAAATTGCTATTGGATGACAAATATGGTCCATTTACAATAGCAGCTATTTATTGCTCACCTAGACACACAATCTCATCAGCTCAATTTAGAGACTACTTTAAAGAGCTTGTTCCCAGGTTTATTGCAGCAGGAGATTACAATTCCAAACATAGGTTAGGTTAGGTAGCTGTATCACTGAACGAGTGATGCCACTTAGACCACAAGATGGGTCCGTTGTGAGCCACAGGGGTGGGGCTTGGCTACCTCCCAACCGAATTGAACCATTCGAAGCTTTTAATGAAGCGAACGAGGTTATTTGTGCCTAGTTGATATAGGTTATCTATACTTGTTAGGAAGGGGGAACCCAAGAAACGTATCCTCCTTCTGGTCAGAGCTGGACATGAGCAGAAGAGTTGTCTCCAGTTCCTCTTCATTTCTGCAGCTGCGACAGAAATCATGCGTTAAGACTCCCAGTCTAGTTGAATGATTTCCTATTAGACAGTGTCCTGTTAGGGTGCCTATCAGGATTCCTAATTGAGCTCTATCTAGCTTAATACAAGACAAGGATAGACGCTGATTTAGCTTTGGTCATGTTTGCCTGGCTATTTCGCAGGTAGAAGCACTACTTCATCTATGATTTGTGGAATTTATTAGTGTTTCCCTGGCGATAAGTTTACACGCCGCAATTGGGACACCAATGCTCTCCATGCCCCTACTGACATGTGGCAGGTTGGTGCCCTCTCTTGTGAGTTCATCAGCCCTGCAATTTCCTGGAATATCCCTGTGACCGGGAACCCAGCACAGGTTTATGCAGAGTTGTGATGCCATCTCATTAAGAGATCGGCGGCAATCTGAGACACTCCTAGATGTTGTATGGGGTGTATCCAGGGCTTTTAGGGCAGCCTGGCTGTCTGATAAAATACAAATATCCTTGCCAGATATATTGTTTATCTGCAACCATTTTATGGCTTCATGAATGGCAGTTATTTCCGCCTGAAAAACACTGCAGTGGTCCATTATTTTAATGGATTTGCAGATTGAGGGCATTTCGCAGTAAATTCCAGACCCTACACCGGTATCCATTTTAGATCCATCTGTGTATATCTTGATCTGGGCACTTTGTGATGGATCACCTTCTAGCCATTCCTGCCGCGTTGGAAACCTTACAGAGAATTTCCTTTCGAAGCAAAAAGATGACGGGAGGCGATCAAGTAGAGTAGGAATGTTAGTATAGGAGTTCAGTATGCTTGCGTGTCCATACGAACTCCCTTTCCATTGTGAGCATGCTTTGAGTCTAATGGCTGAGCTTGCCGCTAGGTGTTTGCAGAAAAGATCGGTCGGTGGCAGGTGTAAGATGATGTCCAACGCCATAGTTGGCGTAGTTCTTATGACACTACTTATTGCCACCTCCGCCGATCTTTGGACCTTACCGATAGTTTCACGGTAGGTTTTCTTCTGCATCGCAGTCCACCAGACAACACTTCCGTAAAGGAGAATTGGTCTGAAAACTGATGTAAACAGCCAATAAACAGTTTTAGGTTTGATTCCCCATGTTTTGCCTATTGCTCTTCTACAGGCATAAAGTGCCACGCTAGCCTTCCTAGCTCTTTCTAGAGTATTCGGCTTCCATGTCAGTTTCCTGTCAATGATTAAGCCTAAGTACTTTGTCTCTTCCGATATCATCACACTTTTCCCCGAAAGCATTATCGGATATAAATAGGGGATTTTATGTTTCCTAGTGAAGAGGATGACCTGTGTCTTGTCCGGATTGACTCCGAGACCACAATCTTCCGCCCACTTGGAAAGAAAATTTAGAGCACCCTGCAGAAGGTCTCTCAGAGTAGATAAGTATTTTCCAGAAACGGCAATAACGACGTCATCCGCATATGCGATCACTTTACAGCCCATCGATTCTAGACCTACCAGTAGTTTATTGACTACTGCATTCCATAGAAACGGTGAAAGGACTCCACCTTGCGGTGTGCCTCTTCTCACTGCCTTTCGAAGTTTGGAATCTTACAGATCTGCCTCAACGACTCTGCTTTTTAGCATTTTGTCGATGAGTTCCACTAGGTTCGATTCCGTTCTCAGGTCAGTGAGTGCTGCAGTGATCGCACTCGCATTAACGTTGGTGAAGGTCCCTTCTATATCGAGGAATGCTGCTGAGGTGAACTCCTGCCGATGCAGGGGTCCCTCCGCAGTGGAGATGAGGGAATGTAGTGCTGTTTCAACTGATTTCCCCTTGGTATAGGCATGTTGAGATTGAGAGATCAACCTCCTGTCTATCGTCAGTCTTAAGTAGATTTCAATCAGCCTTTCTAGTGTCTTCAGTAGAAAGGAAGATAGAGAGATCGGTCTTAAGTCTTTTGGATGGGTGTGCGAGCTTTTACCTGCCTTCGGAATGAAAACTATCTTAACCCGTCTCCATCCCTGAGGTATGTAGCCAAGCTTGAGAAAACCTTTAAAAATTGCCATTAACTTGCCAGTCAGGTGTCCAATGGTTTTCTGTAGTTCCACTGGGTGAATCCCGTCTGGCCCCGGAGATTTAAATTGCCCATAGTAGTCGGTCCTCAGATATCGCATCTATTCTGATTTCACGACCCTTTACTAGACTGTCCGCGTCTTGCTTAGTGTTGTCCGAGCATCCCGGAAAGAGTGTGTCTAGTAAGAGTTCTAATGACTCTTTGTTTGTTGTGGTGAACGAACCGTCCGCTTTCTGCAGTAGCTCCCAGTTTTGGGAGCTTCCTGCCAGAATTTTGCGGAGTCTAGAGGCCTCGGATGCAACTTCCACTTCTTCGCAGAAAGATCTCCAAGATTGCCTCTGCGCAGCTCGTTTACTTTTTTTGTAGACCTTTAGAGATTCTTTATAACCTCTCCAGTCCTCCTCAAGGCGGGTGTGTTTTGCGTTGTTAAAGACATGTCTGCTACTATCCCGAAGCTTACTTAGCTCATCTGTCCACCACCAAACATGTAAACATAAAAACGGTTCCACCCGCTTGCAAAATGTACAATAGAAGAACTGATTGGGATGGACACAGGGAATTTATTGACATTAATCTTTTCATAAATGTACCTCTTAAGGAACAGGACGATATTGAAAAGGCAATGAAATACCTGAATGACAACATAAACGAAGCAGCACATAGAGCGACACCAGAACTAAAACCAATCGAGAGAAAATTTGTTTATCCCTCGCTCAATTAAAAGCCTCATCGCGAACAAAAACAAACTACGTAAAATCTGGCAAAGGACGAGATCTCCAAATGACAAAGCACAGCTAAATAAAGCAGTCAAAGACCCAAGGAAGTTCAAAAATGAACAATTTGCTACTTACTTAAAATCAGTACCTCCGACGTCCGACACTAATTACTCATTCTGGAAATCCGCTAAACACCTTACGAATCGTACCATCTACCAGCCGCTACTCAAAAAGTCGGATGGAACTTGGGCTAGAACTAACTCAGACAAAGCTTCACTACTTGCTGACTATTATGAACAAGCTTTTATTAATAACCAATCTAATAGTAACCCCAATTTGGACAACATGACTCCTCCACCGCAGTACAGAATAAACAAAATGTATGCAACGAAGTCAGACACGGTATTGAAAAGCGCACTTCCATGAAAAAATCGCCAGGACGTGATTATCCAAATAACAGGAAAGTTACTAAAAAAGCTCCCTACGAAGGCAATAAGCTATATTAGAAACATTTTTAATGCGGTATTAAGACTAAGGTACTACCCATTTTTATAGAAACTAGGTGAAATAAAAGCTATACCTAAATTGGGCAAAAATGAGACCATGTCGTCATCGTACAGACCAATCAGCCTACTGCCCTCATTATCAAAAGTATTTGAACGGCTTCTCCTTGACAGAATTCAACCAATTCTGGACGTGAACAAAAAAATACCTGACCACCAATTCGGATTTAGACGAAATCTCTCTACAATTCAGCAAATTCACAGAGTAACACACAAAATCTCAAGGGATCTTGATGAAAAAAAGTATTGGGTAAGTGTGTTTCTGGATATAGAAAAAGCCTTCGGCAAAGTCGGCCCTCTTAATGAAATTAAGGCTGTACTACCAAATGTCCTATGCGAAATCATCAAAAGTTACCTTGAAACTCGCTATTTCTACGTCAAATTTAAAGACGAAACTTCCACACTAAGACAAATAAAAGCAGGAGTCACGCAGGGAAGCGTCCTTGGGCCTATGCTGTATACCCTATATACTTCAGATATCCCAACTCCAGAAGACAGTTCGTCAATGGTGGCCACCTTCGCTGACAATACAGTACTAATATACTCGCACAATAATCTAGCTGTAGCTACAACAAAGCTGCAAGAAGTTTTGGACGAAATATGCTCTTGGTTTTATAAATGGAAGATTAAAGTCAATGATTTGAAAACAACGCAAGTGATATACACGACACGGATAACTTATCAGCCAAGACAACTAAAAATAAAAGGTACTGACACCCCACTAATAATGTAGCAAAGCACCTGGGATTGCATATTGACAGTAAACTGACTTGGAAGTATCACATCCAAAAGAAGAAAGACCAGCTTATACTTAAATTTAAGCAACTATACTCACTGTTCAACAGCAAATCTTGTTTAGATTCAACCAGTGGAAAACTAATGCTATACTTAAGAGTAATTAAGCCTATATGGAAGTACGGCATTCAACTATTGGGCACTGCCAAGAAAACGAATATAAACATAATCCAGAGGCAACAAACTAAAATGCTCCGAGTAATTCTTAACGCGGATTGCTATATAACAAACTACGAGATCCATAAAAACCTCGGTGTAGCAATGATACATGAAGAAACTGTTAGCGCTAGTAGGAGATATAACAAATCCTTAGAGCGACCTTCCAACGTAGAAATAACTGACCTTCCAACTCACGAATTGTCAAGACGTAAGAAAAGAAAAGAAGCAGCCCAGTGAATCTAATCTAGTTCACGTAATACTTTTTTATTTTTCCCCCTATTTATACATACATTACGTGTGTGTATGGTTGGCTATGGTTGTTGAGAGGAACTTTGTGGAATCTCACGAGAGTGGGGCTGTCGCAAGTAGTACTTGAAAAACAAGGCCCTAACCACTCATACCAATATAAAACTTACCATTCGATAATGATCGATATTGTCATCTTCTTATCCCTAAACTCGAGTTCTCGATGAACTCGTACAAAACTCGAGTTCAAATCTACAACAACCACAGGGAAAATGAATGAAATTTGTTGTTGTTGTAGTAAATTTCGAACTCGCTCAGAACTCGGTACTAAGGCTGTTCACTATGCGGCAGTGCTGCCAAGTTTTTGGTCATGTCTGCCTTTTTTGGTCATTCTCGACATGAAACAGATGATTATGCACAAAACAAATTGAAGAAAATTTTAAATTGTAATTTTTTCTTTAAATATTAATAAAATAAGTAACAGGAATAAAAAAGGAAGCTGCAAGAATTATTTGCATGCACTGCAAATTGTTCTCAATCATGTATTTTTCGTACAATTTCCATTTGAATAATAGAATAGAACTCGCACTGTGAATGGACTTTTAGGGAGCAATAAGCTAAGAAAAAAGATATGAAATAAACGAAAAAAAAACTATTATGAACGATCCATATTTCTCAAGCAAACAATTAAGATAGATTTAGTAAGTATGGACCCTTAGTTTTAGTATTAGCTTTAAAGTCAAATTTAGGAATTTTCTTTTGATGTAAGGTTTTTCCCCATTTTCCTTAACAAATGGTAATTCTGTTAAGATTTCAATTTTCACAATCCCTTTGTTGAGTCAATTCATATTAAAGGGTATTCAGACAGAGCTGATGCTACGTCCACTTCGGATGATTCTCACCCAACAACAGCAACAGGGAAAATGATAAAATGTAGGGTCGTATTTTTGGATGTGGACGCTGCGTCCAAGGCAATGTTAGATTGGTCACTCTGCAGTATTGTTGGTAAATCGTCGCTTTTGTTACTAACTTTTTGGGCTTGTTGGCAACGTTCCAGCAGATTTTCAGTCTCGTCTTCTTACTTTTTGTTGCGCGACAAAAAAAACAAAAGAAATTATAGCAAAAAGTTGTTGTCAGTATATTTTAAATTTTAATACTTTTATAAATAACTAGCTGTGCCCAACCCCATGGGACCCAATCTACATGTAAAACTTAGTTTGTTTTTCTATTTTTGTTTAGCCTAATCGCTATTTACTGTAATTATCTACATTTAAAATAAAAGAAATGATATTAATTTTATTTTGTTGTGACTCAGAATTCAAAAATAGGTGTTTGCCAAAGATTACTTGATTGATTTGAAAATGGGCACGTTCGGCAGAACCAATTGCGACACTGTAACTAGTGCTTTGCAGCACTAAACCGGATATTCCCAACACTAAAAATGTTTATTGTTCAATACTGTTTTTCTGATTGGATGCTGTCACACAGAAGACGCTTTTTTTGATTTTTGTTGCTGATGAGGAAGGACGTCTTTTAATAAATTTGTAGCTAGAAACAAATCAAATTAAAAATCTAACTGGCGCTTGAGCAGGGACCGGTTTAAAAAGTTCGGAAAAAAGTTAACGCGAGTTTTAAATATCCAACGGTGGACAGTGCCTGACAGCCGCAAAGTTCATATAATCGTGCGTTTGCAAAGAACTTTGCCGGTTAAATTATCGCCGCCGACCCTATTGTGCTAGTCCGTAGGGTACCGCGTGGGAAGTGCAAGGAAGGAACCTGAGTCACCGTGCCCAGGAAAAAAGGGAGATTATCCAACCAGCCAGTAGTATTTTAAGTTATAGTAGTAGTAATAATAAATAGTATTTTAGGTTATAGTAGTGAATTAGTATTAATAAGTATGAGTATTTTAGGTTATAAAAATAGAAAGCAAACATTTTGTAACTAGTAAATAGTAAAGAGTTTAATGATCCTTACACCACCAAATTATTATTCACTTCTTTAGTTAGGCCAATACTTGAATATGCATCGTGTGTATGGGATCCACAGTTGAAAAAGGATAGTGATAGTATTGAGTCTGTTCAAAAGCAATTCTTGCTTTTTGCACTGCGTCACTTACACTGGGATCCCAATATAAACCTTCCATCTTAACAAAGCCGTCATAAACTAATCCGCCTCCCGAAATTATCCAGTGGCAGAACGACTCTTGGTGTCGCATTCTTGCACAATCTAATTGTAGGCAGCATCTTTTCCCCTTCCTTGCTTGGTAGTATTAATTTTAAAGTTCCTTCTCGGGTTACAAGGAATTATTCTCCTATACTTGTTCGTATATGTAAGACTACTTATTTGCAGCATGATCCTTTTCGTGTTTTTTTTGTCAATCTTACAATCTGTACTATGACCTTGTATCTAATTCTATTTCTTCCGATCAACTAAAATCTAATTTCTTAACTCTCCTTAACACATAGTATTGTATTAACTATTTAACTTAATTTCGCACACTTTATTTAAATGTATCTATAGTGCATGATGATTAGTATAGATGATGACATTAGGTTTGTAGCCATATAGTAGTCAATTAATTTGTATTGCATGTCTACTAATCTCCAGTAGTTCAGTACCGAAGTGACTTGTGGTCGATACCCAGTCTTGTCCGGTTTTTAATGGACTCCAGCTAGCGCGGGTTGGGGGGGGGGAAGTGGCGTGGGATAGAAAGTAGAAAAAAAAACACCAACTAGAAACTACATAAATAGGCCAAATTATTTCGGTAAACGTCATCCTGGTTCCGAGTACGACAAAGCACAACAAAAAATACAGAGACAATTTCATATAAACACAAGCACCGAATGTGCAACTGAAATACAACCCGAGACATACAATGAAGGGCAGGAATACTTTTTCGCTTGCGAGCAATACAATAGCTGGGAAATTGCACACCAATTCGAAAAAATGAATCTCCAAAATGAAAACGTGGATATCGATACAATCCCCATAGACAACTTGGATATTCATTTTTAAGACTAAACAGTTCCTCGTTACCTTATTTCCAATGTAAAACGAGAGACGGCGCAGTACTTAAGTTTCTAATAGACACAGGTCGAACCAGAATTATATCCAGCCTTTCTTAGTAAGAAATCCTATAGAAAACGAGCACAGTTTTTAAGTCTGTTGGAGGACAGACAAAAATCACCCAACATACCTTTGTTAACCTTTTTGAGTTACAGGACTCCAATCAAATTTTTCCTTTTACCGACATTAACAACTTTCCATGGTATCTTAGGTAACGATACCCTCAAACAGCTAAACGCTGTTATAGACGTTAAAGCGGACATTTTGAAAATATATAGAAACATAAAAATACAAATTAAACTATTACAAACCCAGGCGGAAAACAATATTAAAGTTCATGATAGAAGAACAAAGACAAAACATATTCCAACTCACAGAATCTTTAAAACCCTTTTTTTCTGACCCAAACGTAAAATTGACTTATGCCACCAAAGTAGTAGGGGGGATAAGAATGGCAACGGATACCCCCATTTACAGTAAACATTACCCTTACCCAGCTTCATTAAAACAGGAAGTGGAGAATCAATTACAGAAATTGCTACGACACGGCTTAATCAGATCTTCACGGTCACCTTATCCTGTATTGGTTGTACCTAAAAAAATCGATGCTTCCGGAGAAAGGAAGTACAAGATGGTAATCGATTATCGGAAACTATCGGTACCCCATCCATGAAATTGGCGAGATCCTTTCCCAATTAGGTGGTAACAAATTCTTCTCAGTGCTCGACTTGAAGAGTGGGTTCCACAAAATAAAATTGAAGGAAAGTGACGTAGAGGAAACAGCTTTTGCTGTCAATGCTGGGAAATACGAATTCACCAGGCTACCTTTCGGCATTCTAAGAGACTATGTTGGGAAACTATGCTACGTCTATGTTGATAAAATCATTGTTTTCAGAAAAAGTGAAAACGAACATGTCCATCATCTAAAACTAGTCTTCACGACACTTCAGGAAGCCAATATGAAGGTTCAAATCAACAAAAGAGAGATTTTCAAAACCGAAGTCGATTTTTTGGGGTTCACCATTTTCCAACTTGGAGTACAAACAAGAAAAGAGAGTTTTAAAACTCCAGAAACACTTAAGGAACTTCGCTCTTTTCTTGGTCTCTCAGGTCACTACCGTCGTTATAGAAAAAAAAAAAATGCCTAAAGAAATGTGCTACGCACACACGACTCTGCCTAATTGGCTAAGCCTTTAACCAATTTGCTTCAGGGAGAGGGGGGGACGCATAAGCAAGAATATGTCCAGCAAAATAAAAATTCAGTTCAATGAAGAAGCCATGGATTCATTTAATAAAATAAAAAGTTCCCTTAACTCGCAAGATGTTATTCTTGTATACCCAGAGTAGTACTTATAAACGTATTCAGAAACCAACTCCTCTTGCTGATAGGTGATCAAGATCATTATACTTTGGAAAAACCCTTCACTAATTACAATAGGCATATTATAACAAAACGAAATTACACTGAGAAAGACCTCATAGCAATATTGAAACAGAGATTAGACTCAAAATTAGTAAATTGGCTTACTAACCCCCGAAAGTGTAATGGGAATGATACAGAACATATACCCGCTACATTTTAGTTTCTACAAAATAAGGTACATCTAAAAACGAGTGCAGGACATAACATCAAAGAGTCAGGAACAGAAAATAATTAGTCGGGAACATAGAAATGCGCCCAGGAGTCCGACCGAAAATAAGATTCAAATCCTCAGTAAATATTTCTTCCAGAAAATGAACAAAAAAGTTCTAGCAATAGCCAAAGCATATTTAACATGTCAGGAACTTGAATACGACAGGCACCCACCAAAAGGTGAACTTCAGGCCACTCCTATTCCAAAATATCCAGGCCAAATAGTTCATCCAGATCATTACATTACTGAAGAGTATATATATATAATATAGAATATATTAAAAGCAATAGATAAATTCTCAAAATATGCTCAGGCTAAGATTGTAAAGTCAAGATGTTCAGAAGACCTAAAAACTCCTTTGCAGGAACTGATGATAGCTTTTGGTTTTCCACAGACCTTAGTGATAGATAACGAAAGATCGTTAAATTCTGCTGCAATCAAGTTTCTGTTAGAGAACCAATTAGGAATTTCGGTACATACTACGGTTCCATATACTTCTACGTGACAGAGAGAACGCTTCCACTCTATGCTGACTGAGATAATGTTTAAGGAAAGATCATGAGGAAATGGGTTTTAAAGATAACTTATTCAAGGCAGTTCAGGAATATAACTCATCCGTACATACAATTACCAAACAGAGACCGATAGAAAAATTTTTCAGAACCAAAATACCAAATGCTCTCACTGCAATAGAACAAACGAGAAAAGAAAAAAGAAATCAGGTTAAAAGAAAAACAAAATACAGATTTACAATATCTTAATAATAATAACAAACCCAAAAAAAAACATTAAACCATATGCACCAGGGGAGGAAATTTTGGTCAAAATAAACAAGAGATAAGGATCAAAACTCACACACTCAACAAAGAAAATCATTGTAAATTAAATAAGAGAAAATGTAAAGCAAATATGTAATTAGACTGAAGAAATATAAATGTTTGTAAACAATAGTAATCAGCAACAGCAACAAAGTCTTCAGCAAAATGTCTCCAGCACCAGCAGTCTCCATAATCGTCATCAAGCTAGTTGAACATCGCCAAGCTTCACCTCAGCTCTCATACACGCATCACACACAACTACAGCATATGTCCATCTACTCTGTCATTCACAGGGAAAACTCATCCATCCAGTGCTTTACAGTCCTTCGTAACTTTCATCATTGAATCATGTATCGAACCCACAGAAAACAAAAGCAGACCGAGAACAAAAATGAAAATCGTAACTATGGCAAATAAACCACAATTTGATCGAGGACATCCGCACTAAATGGTGGAGGAGTTATCAACGATCCATCCCTGCTAGATGGTGAGGTGTTTCACAACACTAAGCTTGGTGCTTTGCAACACTCAAATATGTGATCTGCAACACTCAAGTATGTGATCTACAACACTTAAGTATGTGATCTGCGACACTCAAGTATGTGAACTAAATCACTTAAGTAAGTGACCTGCGACACTTAAGTATGGGCCTTACAACACTGTACCTAGTGCTTTGCAGCACTAAATTGGAGATACCGGGCTTTTTCGGCACATTTTTATAATGTCAATTAGGAATATTACTGTTGGCTTATTCTCCTCTTGTTGCGCATCAAAAAACCATTACCCGCATGAAGATATTAGCACAAATAGTAAAACAAATAAAAGTCACGATATTATTTGTAACAATTAACTAAGAACAATTTTATGTACAAAATAAGTATATATCTTTATTTATATTCCGTTTTACTAATAAAAGTGCACAAGGTTATTATATATTGCTGTTGTTGCTATTGCCGTTAATTTTACTTCCACTGCATATGTATATTTGTCACTAGCTTATTAAATTAAACACAACCGAAAGCGAGAGGCTGATTCGAACAACTGAACTTATATTATAATAATATAATATTCTTATTATTGATCGATCACCGCAAGCAAAACAACATAGTGGGATCCTACATAAACAGTTCGTAAGCAAGTTAATTGACATATGTCATCGATTATGATTATGAGAACCGAACGAGAACAGCTATGCTGTCTACTGCTCTGTTTCAACTGCTGCTGCGAACATCCTCCCCCCCGTTGGAGGACGACGGTCCGCAACAAGACCTTCAATAGGCAGAATACAAAGTTTGCTGACTGCGCGCCGAGTGATGCCATTCGGAGCGCGAAGAATGACGACACGAGTTACGCCATCAGGACCAGCTATCGTCTCTGTTACTCGTGCAATCGGCCACTTCAATGGAGGTAGATTTTCTTCAAGGTCATTAACACGAATTGCAGGCTGTGGAGTATGCCATTTTGAGAGCTTCTGTAATAGGGTAAGATACTCCTTGCTCCACCGTCTCCAAAACAATTGCGACACATGAGTGACGCGCTGCCAACGATCAAGCCGACTACAACTGAGAGGGATGAGGTCTGGCTCCGGAATCGCTGTGAGAGGGCCACCAACAAGAAAATGACCAGGGGTCAGGACATCGAGATCTGCGGGATCCTCGGATCGAGGAGCCAAAGGCCGTGAATTGATAATTGCCTGAATTTGAGATACCACAGTTCGTAGCCCCTCAAAGTCCAACAGTGCCAAACAAATAGAACGATACAAATAGTGTTTAGCCATTTTAACAGCAGCCTCCGATAAACCACAAAAATGAGGAGAGCGGAGCGGTATGAAGCGCCAATTGAAGCCCATGTCGAGACAGTAAGCATGAACTTCGTTGCGATGAGTTTCACTATACAATAGGCGACGCAATTCTTCTAACTCGTACCTTGCACCAACAAAGTTTGTTGCATTATTGGACCAAATGCACCTTGCAGTGTTGCTATGAAACGCTTCAAAGCACTCAGGAATGTTCCAGTGGACAGGTCCTTCACCAATTCCATCCAGACTGCTTTAGTTACGAAACAAATGAACACACTGATATAGCATTTCTGAGGGGGTCTATTGCACATGTCCGACTTGTAATAAAACGGACCGCAGTAGTCTATACCAGTTACAGCAAATGGATGAGCATCCTGAATTCGCTCCTTAGGCAAATCGGATATAATATGCTTAGGCTTAGCCCTGCAGCAAATGATACATCTCTTTAAAATACGACTGACAGGCTTCATGCCTCCCATTGGCCAAAATTGCAAGCGTATGGAAGCCAGCAGGGACTGCGGACCTGCATGATGATGCATTCGATGAAAGTAGGTGATGATTGCAAAAGTCGAAAGATACTCCTTGGGTAAAATGATAGGGTGGCGAGCCTGAAAGCCAAGAGTAGGGTACTTCAAGCGGCCACCAACTGGAATTACACCATGCTCATCCAGAAAGGATGACAGTGACACGATGGTACTGGATGACGGCAAGAGGGTTTTTGCTTGCAAGAAGCGATAGTCTGAGGCGAGATGAGCCTTTTGAATGATCCGAATCAAGATGTTAGTACCAAGACAAATGTTATCAGCCGTAAGCCTAGCCTTACTACATGTGATGAATTTATGTACATAACCAAATATACGCTGCATGGCTCCACACAAATTTATGTATTTGAATGAGAGAGTGACATCAGAGGAGTTGCTTAATACTGCTAAAGCTTTGGAAGTTGAAGTTCTTGTGAGCATTGAGCGGGCCAACCGCTGCTTAACTCCATCAAAAACAGAGGCCCATTCATCCATTTGAATAAAGCAGTTCACGAGGAGTAGCTCCCCTTGACAAAATGTCGGCTGGATTCATGTCGGTGGGCACGTAGTGCCATTTCATGCCTTCAGTAAGCTGCTGTATGGCAGAGACTCTGCTAGCAACGAATATGTTGAACTTTGAAGATTCCTCATGCAACCATGACAACACCACTGACGAGTCAGACCGACAGTGAAATTGACCTTTAAACAGTTCCATTTTTTAATTTCATGCATTAGCTGAGCAAGTAATGAGGCTGCACAGAGTTCCAGTTTAGACACCGTCAGAGTTTCCAAAGGTGCTACGCGAGCTTTGGAACACAACAAATTCACATGCACGCTATCCCTTTTACGTGAACAAGCATAGATGCAGGTACCATAAGCTTCAAGACTAGCATCACAAAACCATGGAACTCGACTATGCCCCAGGCTGTAATACGTAATGAGGAAATGTTGCATGGCGGACATCGGTGAAATCAAGACACAATGCAGTCCAAGCAGTATGCATGGCTTGTGGCAGGCTTCAATCCTTATGCAGCTTGTCTATCCAAATGCGTTGCAAAAGAACTTTTGTTTTCGTTATAGTTGGCCCCATCAGACCAAGCGGATCGTAACAACGCGCAATGGTTGCTAACACTGAACGCTTTGTGCATTGAATATCACCAGAACCGAGTTGTGGAGCAAACATAAAAAAGAAGTTATCGCTTTGAGGCTGCCAAACTAATCCAAGCGCCTTTGTAACATCACTGCCATCATTAAATTTTAGCATGCCCTCTCTGTCGACCTCAGGTACATCATGTAGAACCTCAGGGCAATTAAAACACCACTTCTTTAAATGAAAATTGCCTCGAGCAACGAGGCCAGTTGTTTGTTGCATTAACATCCAAACTTCCTCAACTGAAGTACTTCCAGAAATCATGTCGTCGACATAAAAATCCCTCATGATTATTTGCGAACCCAAAGGATACGAAGAACGCTCATCCAAAGCAAGCTGCTGCATAGCGCGTATTGCTAAAAAAGCAGCATGCTTGGTTCCGTACGTAACCGTATCGAGTTTATAAATTTGCATTTTGTCTTCAGGAGAATCGCGCCATAAGATGCACTGCAACATGCTATCAAGAGCTGCCACCCGAACGCATCGATACATTTTGCAGATGTCACCTGTAATAGCGATAGGAAAAGTACGAAAACGAATTAAAATATTTAACAACTTAGCTTGAATTGCGGTCCCAGCCATAAGAATGTTGTTTAACGATAAAGAAGTTGTTGCTGCAGATCCGTCAAACACAACTCTTAGCTTTGTTGAAGTGCTTTCTTCTTTGAGGACACAATGGTGCGGTAGGAAGTATTGACACTTGTGTATGTCTGCGATGGGAACTGGAGACATGTGATTGAGTTCAAGGTATTCCTTCATGAAAGCAGAATATTGCTCCTTTAGCCCAGAATTACGTGCGAATTTGCGCTCCAGATTTTCTAGCCGTCGCTTGGCCTGGAAAAAAGAACTGCCGAGAGCATCTGTGATATACTTCAAGGATAGTCGGATAGAATATTCCCCTGAGGGCAGTCTTAAAACATGTTGCTTAAATTGCTTTTCACAATCAAGTTCCTCTCTTGTTGCCTTAGATAAAGGCTCAAAACTATGCTCTACTTCCCAGAAGCGACGCACCAACTCATCCAGCCGAGTGCCGGGATTGGTGCTTTCCGATGCTCATTGGCTTACCACAAATGATGAAAGCTTAGGGGCATTGTGCCCTCCACCAGAGAGCATCCAACCAAATTGTGTTTTTTGAAGCAATGGCAAATCAGGGGCAAACGAAATCTGACGAATGCACAATAGTTTAAAAAAGAGACCTGCTCCTATGAGAAGATCAATCCGTTGCGGCAGATTGAACGATGGATCGGATAGTTGAATATTTGAAGGAACCTTCTAAGACGAAGTGTTTACTGGCGAGCTAGGCAAACTGTCAGTTATGGTTTGTGCGATGACTGCAGTGATGCTATTTGTGAAGTCTGAAATCCGCGATTTCAGAACAAGCTCCACAGAATAGCCATCAGTTACAAAATCGGCATCACCAATGCCCGAAATGGCAGTCACAATTTTTGTTCTTCGAAGCTGCAGCTAGCTGGCAAATTTAGATGTGACGAAATGCATGGCGTTTGAAGTAGAAGGTTGCAATGACGACGATTCAATTGAATTGTTCAACTGAACTGCACCCTCCGGCTCGCGATTATAATGTAAGAGCGTATGGTGCTTTGATTTGCAAGTGCGACAAGATCCAGATTTACAATCCCGCATCTGGTGACCCATCTTCAAACAATTAAGGCATAGCGCAATCCTTTTTGCCTCTTTCTGGTGGGCGCTCGGTGTTAGGTTAGCGAAGCGAGAGCAGTTATATATTGAATGATCTGTGCATTCACAAAACGCACAGCCAATTGTAGAGAAGGTTGCCAACTTCTCCTTGTGTTTGAATTCACTACTTTTCCAGCCTTTTCAAACTGACCATCAGGGACTCTCATAGCATGTTCAACGTTTTCCATGGTTCGACAACGCTTTTCTAAGAAGATCTTTTCGGCACCTTTTTATAATGTCAATTAGGAATGTTAATGTTGGTTTATTCTCCTCTTGTTGCGCATCAAAAAACCATTACCCGCATGAAGATATTAGCACAAATAGTAAAACAAATAAAAGTCACGATATTATTTGTAACAATTAACTAAGAACAACTTTAAGTACAAAATAAGTATATTTCTTTATTTAAATTCCGTTTTACTAATGAAAGTGTGCAAGGTTATTATATATTGCTGTTGTTGCTATTGCCGTTAATTTTACTTCCACTGCATATGTATACTTGTCACTAACTTATTATATTAAGCACAACCGAAAGCGAGAGGCTGATTCGAACAACTGAACTTATATTACAATAATATAATATTCTTATTATTGATCGATCACCGCAAGCAAAACAACATAGTGGGATCCTACATAAACAGTTCGTAAGCAAGTTAATTGACATATGTCATCGAATATAATTATGAGGACCGAACGAGAACAGCTATGTTTCAGCTACTGCTGCGAACAGACGCTTTTTTTGATTTTTGCTTGCTGATGAGGAAGGACGTCTTTTAATAAATTTGTAGTTTGAAACAAATCAAAATAAAAATCTAACTTATAGTAGATAGATAGATAGATGTGAGGAGACATAATTATAAATCATCACAATAAAATTCGGCTGATGTGGATACCTGGCCATGTAGGAATAACAGGTAACGAACAAGATACTCGTCCAATAAAGATGACATCAAGAACATGGTAAACATCACAACAGTAGAGAAATTTAATGTAATATGGAACGAATACTCCCACTTTAATAAGCAAGTAAACCCGACAAGACAAGCACTCAGCATCCCCCCAACTATAAACTGGAAACAGTACGTATTGTATACCAGATTCAGACTCGGACACACAAAGTTTTCACATGAACAACTTCTCAAAAAGACACCAGGGCCAATTTGCAATTTTTTCTCACTGAAAATTGAAGTCGAGTCCAATCCCTGTGTAACTCCCTTCACATCCCTCCACACCGCCATCTACTTACAGAAGCTAGTCAAAATAACATAAAAGATTTCATATTACTAATAAATAAATTATATCTCAATCAGTTAGTCTAAGTATGAAAATATTGTAAATAATAAAAAAAAAAATAAAAACATCTCATCTAGCTCAAGGCCTTAGTTGCTTCAGCTTTTATATTGCATTTTAGAATTAAGTTTTCTATTTTACAATAAATAAATAAATAGAATAGATGTGAAACCATATCGCTCCTATAATGTCCTACATACATAATACAAATATTTTTTAATATAAAAACAATAACTTACTACAACCCAAATAGTTTTTTTTTTTTTTTTAAATGATAAATACGGCATGTACATACATTACTAAAACTAATTTGGTACAATTGTGTCAAACATATTAGACAGCACATGAGTGGCATATAGCTTTTGTATTACATGTTTATGCGTATGTTTAGCTAATTAGCTTATGAGAGGACTATCTGCTAACTGGAAATAAATTATGGCTATGTAGATCTGGTCACAAGATCACAAGGGAGATGACGTTTGAGTCTCCTTGAGAACTCTTTGAGCATAAACGCCGCTGCAAGTGGGTTTGAGTGAACATTCAGCCTGTCATTGTAACGACTGCTGTGGAAATTAATTTCGTCCATAGCTGTAGGCATCTGAAGGTTGTTGTGAATTGCAGAATTCCGAACATACCATGGAGCATTCGTGATTCGACGCAATGCTTTGTTCTGCAAATTTTAAACTTTTTTAATGCACGTTGCACATGCAGTGCCCCAGAGTTGGGTACCATAGGTCCAGGAGGGACGTACAATTGTACGGTATACCAACACTATGTTGCTCAGGATTAGTTGGCTGTTAGGTCACAGTAACCATGATAATTTTTTTAGTTTAGCATAGCAAGCTGCAGTAGTAGATGAGATGTGTGTTTTCCATGTAAGCGCTTATGAAGGGTCAAATGCTGATGGGAACACGATCACTTATATTTTATTAAAAAATCGTTTTTCGTATTGCATAGACGGCAATTAATTTCTCGTGTGGTGAGCTATTGGTCAAAGCGCCTGTTCGTCGGCTGGAGCAAACACGCGATCGATACATTTTTTGAAGTTTATTGCTCATTGTCGTTCGATTTGTTTTTGCGTGAATTCCGGTGTGATTCTTGGAGGGCTACCGTTTTATCATACTTTGTTTTCGTCGTCATAGTGGGTGATTTTCCTCGCTAACATAACTTTTCGTTTTTGTTGAATGAAGTCACGCTGTCTACATCATACACGCAACGTTAATTCGTGAATAGTAATGTGACGCTATAAAGTTGATGATTGTCGCCGCTCTTGTTCACTTGTTTCATTTCGCTACGACTACATTGAAAACAACATTGCCAGTCTAAATTCTATGTAAAAGTACAGCAGTATTCACAATGAATTTAATCGGCTAATTATGCCGACTCCTAAAGTAAATAAACAACCAATTATAAAACCTCTTAAGACAAACAAGCAACTAATCTTGTCAGCCCTTGATACTTATAAATTTAAATGCACAAGCGTGAAAAGAAACATCGGAAGAAGGAATAAATAGAGTCACCCAAAACACACAGCATATCATCATTGCAATGCCGCTTGGTAAAAATGGAAAAGTACTTCAAGGAAGTACTTTTAATACAATCCGAGATCAAAAATGAGGATCCAATAGAAAAAGTTGGAAGACATGTATGTAAATTTCAAATCATTTATTGTGGATCAATTATAAAATCAAGTTTTAAACAACTTATCTGAACAACCGCAACCAACCATCGCTGTTCCATCGTCGAGATTACCAAGATTGTTGTTTCCTAAATTTGATGAAAATCGTGCGGCATATATTAATTTTATGACGTCAATTAAACAAATCGTTTGCAATAAACCCAGTTTGTTATGTTGTCTAAAGGGTCCTGCCCTGGAAGCAGTTAAGGTATTTCAACGCTAACATTTATGGACGGGATCGAAGCCCTTTTCGAGTTACAACTCACGCAGCTTAATTGGCAAAACAAGCGCAATGTACTAGGTGGGGTGAAACGTAACCTCCTTAGAAATGAAATAAAATATCACGAAAAGTATGCCATAACAATTCCAGAAAACCGACGCCATAACCTTTCCGACCCATCGAGCCTCCCTCGGCCGCTTTGGAGCAATCGTGCCGGCTTCAGTCCATTGCCGGGCACTCATTCTGTTTTCTGGTGTGTAATAGTGGATCCAGGTTTCATCAACAGTTACCAATCGACGCCAAAAGTCCGCCCGATTCCGCATCAGCAAGTCCAAACACTCTTTCGAAGTGCTCTTGCACCCAGAGGCAAGATAACTTTTTCATATGGAGAATCTCGCCCAAAATATGGTGTGTGCGCTCAGTACTAATCTTTGTGGCATCTGCTAGCTCGCGCACCTTCACTTTCCGGTCAGCCAATACCATTTCATGTATTTTTTTGACATTGTCCTCTGTAACCGCATCGGAGGGCCTGCCGCTGCGGAATTCATCGGTAGTGGAGTTGCGGCAACCACGAAACTCTCGAAACCAATATTTGACGGTATAATCTGACGGAGCATTTGCTCCATAATATTTATCCAACTGGCGGTCAAGAAAGTTACTTTTCACCCCACCTAGTATAGCTCATTGACATCAATAGGGACAGGATGAGACACAGCACAAGCATTGTTAATTAATTGTTTAAATAATGGTCACCAAATGCCGCAAAAATAACATTCACCTACAAAGTCACCACAGTTATCGCAACATGTTAGTGCTATTACACATTCACATATGAACTATGATCAATTTGGACAAATTATACTAGCAACGGCAATGGTTTTAATAAAGGATTCGTCAGGTGAATACAAACTAGGAAGGGCACTATTCGATTCATGCTCACAAGTTAATTTTGTAACTGATGAGTTTGCCCAAAAACTTCATTTACCCCGAAATAAACACCAATTGGGAATTAAAATTATCGACACATGCACGACAACTGCAATCAAATCTCGCATTTCTTCATTTGAAGTGTCGTTGCAAAATGAAATCATAGGTTCTTGATCGTGGACTGTTTCCACTGGAAAAGTGGTATTCAAATCACCCTAATCTTATGAAAGAACAATCAAAGAATCTGCATGAATATATTACGACCAGTGTACTTGGTGTAATTTGAGACCAACATGAAGATTCGTGTCTTTTAAATTTACAGCCAAACAAACATATACAAAACCAACAAAAAGAACAATACTTTCAATTGCTTCGTCGCTTTTCGGCCCACTCAATCTTGTGTCGCCACTCATCATTACAACAAAAAATATTCTTCAAGAACTTTGGCTATTAAAGTTAGACTGGGAGAAATCTGTGCCGCAATCACTTCATCAAGCATGGGAAAAATGTTTGTCATCATTTGAAACAATATAATCGTTGACTATACCGCGTTATTGGTTACATCAAGATGGCATCAAATTAGATTTACACGGATTCTGTGACGCTTCAATACGTCCATTTGGTTTTTGTGTGAATTTGCGAATCGAAGACACCTCCGGTCATGTCACCATCAAACTGTTAACTGGTAAATCCCGAGTGGCTCCTATGAAGAAACAATCACTTCCAAAATTAAAACTTTGTGGAGCGCATTTGTAAAGTAAAGTGTTTACTAAGATGAAGAATACATTCAAAAACAAGGACTCCAACACATATCTGTAGTCAGATTCTCAAATCATTTTACATTGGATAACACAGCACTCTGCAACACTTTCAACATTTGTGATAGCAACGAAATAGACATGAAAGTTGTAAACATCGAAAAGCGCAAAAATACATTTACTGCAACAGTTAAAGTCAATTATTTGAAGAAATTCAGTTCATACAATCGCCCTCTTCGCATCATAGCCTATGTAATTCATTTTACACACATCTGTAGAAAAAAGAAAATAGCGAGTGCTATGTCCCCTTCATCGGAAGAACTGCGTCAAGCATTAAACGTCATAATTTGGAACATAATACAACAATATTTTATTGAAAACTTTCGTTTGGTACAAAAACCTTTGCACAGTTCGTTGAAATATCTCAGTCCATTTATTGACAATTCTTCAAATTATGATCTCATCGCTGTCGGTGGCAGACTTGAAAATGCTGATCTTCAACCTAATCAAAAATATCCGATTATGTTTCCAAGCAAATCTTCATTTGTCAAGAAGTATATTTGTCATTTACATCTACACAATTACCACGCTGGACCTACGGTTCTGGTCGCGTTGATCAGAACTCGATTTTGGATAGTCAACGCGACAAATCGTCTGGTCATGCATATATTGTGTTCGATATTGATGTAAACTACAACAAGAAATCAAGGGATTGTTGCCGACTGTACGTCTATCTATCAGCAAACCTTGCGAAAGAGTCGGATTTTGCCCAAATAATACATACCTACGATTTCGAGGCAAGGGACCAATGAAATCATATGTTGCCATATTCGTCTGTTTAACATCAAAGTCTGTTCACATTGAAGTCGTTTCTGACTTATCCACCAATAAGTTTTTGGACGCCTTGAAATGAATGATTGTTCGACGTTGACCAGCTAAAACATACATTACATTGTAATAATGCTACAAATTTTGTTGGCCAAAACCCAATCCACTATACATTCATATTGCTCTTCAGAGGAAATAACATTTCACTTTATTCCTCCGAGAGTACCACATTGAATACTGCTGTCGTGGAAATAGAAGCTGTCTTAAATTCACTACCCGTATTGCCATTATCATTTGATCCAAACGACTTAAACGTCTTGACTGCAGATAACTTCTTGATTGGTTATTCTCTTCGTTCGCTATCCGAACGGAGAATAGAAACAATCAACATCAGCAATTTGGATATGTTCGATTTGATCAGTGCAATCAAGCAACAATTTTGGAGACGTTGGTCTGTCGACTAAATCAATGAGTTGCGTGCTCGAACGAAACATAATCTCGATAAAACACAGATGGTCATCATACATGAAGACAATGTACCACCGTTACGTTGGAGGTTAGGCACGTGGAATCTGTTGTGCGTGGAAAGGACGGGCACGTTCGTGCTGCAGAGATGCCGAGATATTAAGTCAATTCATGTTATTTTCAAATCGTATAACTGAATTTTATTGTTTGATTACCTTTTGCAACAATAATATCATTTTGTAACACTAATTCTCATATTGAAACACTTTTTCTTATTTTAATGTTTTGTTCTACAATATATTTGTTTTGGTTTTTTTTTTTTGCATCACTAAGATAGAGTTTACCGTATCGTAAACTACATGACGCATCCTCATACCTTGTTAAAAAAAAAAAAAAAACAAAAATAAAAAACTTTGATTAAACACCTTTCTTAGTTAGTAGTTCTATCTACCATTCTATAAAAATATAAGTCCTTCTTAATTGTAAACTATAATAAGATTTTATGGCTAAATAAATAAAATAAATAATAAACCAAAAAATAAATAGCTTTGATTTTTATGAAAAAAAAACTTTCCAAAAACAGTCCGAATATAAAAATATTTAATACAAAGCAATCAAAATGGCTTTCTTTAAATATGATATTTATAGTGGATAGTACAGATTCTATTAGATTTCTGATTATCCAAATGGGGCGTATACGTGAGGCATACAACAATGCAGAACGACGACTGAATAGGAAATTGGTATCCGATCTAGCAAATAGTCAAGAATACAGCACCACTTGTGGAAGCGGGGGTGCAACTGCAAGGCAATGTTGTTGATTGGCTTTAACCTGGTGAAGGAGGGCAAAGCGTACCCAAGGCGTCGCAGCTTGATCAATGGCAAATAGTTGTGGCAAAAAAGAAGAAAAATGCGCAGACTACTGGGTTTAGGAAGCACATCAAACCAGATGCTTTCGTTATCTATCGGCATGAAGATCGGATATTCTAAAAAGAATGAAAGCTGACCCGTATTGTGGTAGCCTTACTGAGTCGGTACATAGGATTCGCAGAACGTAAAACGGCGATCTTCTGCTGGAACTAAAAACTAAAGGCGTGGAAACAGAAGAGCTGAGGGCAATGGTCAGTGGCACCTTAGGGCAAGATGCGTCAGATCTCTGAGCCAAAAAACGACAATAGAGGTCAGGGACATCGATCAAATCCCCACTGAGGACGAGATACGCAGTCAGCAGCAGCGAAATTTTTCAAAAGAAAAGCTCCGCACCGATCAAGCCAATTATTTCATATCGCCTTTTTTGCTTTTAGCTGGTTATTTTAGTAAGTGTGTCAGCGGCAATTTTTATATATACTAGCAGCAAGGTTCTGGTAAACGAGCCAGGAGCTCTACGCTCAAGACCGTCCATACGTGGTGAGGATCCACATTCTGCTAGAGGTGTCCCTGCTGTTAATTAAATATTGCGGATCTAGAGAGATAAACTCGATAAAACCCACAATCCCGGGTGTCTAACGACAGTGCCCATGGGATGAATGGCACTGTGTGAGTGTGTCTTATAACGGTGGACTACGGATACCTGGTGACTTCCGTTCTTATTTTAGCCTTGCCGGGGTACAGGTGGCTATGCCCCGGTGGGCCTACTCTGGCCTACACTCGTGGGACCAAATATGAACCTTTACAACAATAAAAACACGAAATAGGACGAAATGGAGCTTGGGACGTCAACAGCAGCAGCAACAACAACGTCGGTAGGTATTGGAATTTGTGACAAACCGTTGACATCAGCAACAGCGGCAAAGGATAGCGCTAGCCGTGTCGCACCCAAGCCGAATAAGAAGAAGTTAGGAAGAACCTGTACCAAAAAGCTCAATTCTAGGCCATGGTGGACGAGTACGAGAAGTACATGGCCACTCACGTGAAACCTGTAAAGGCGACTAAGCGTAATCGGTCTCAGGATGAGACCATCACGAATATGAGAAAAAGCAAAGTCGCCAAAACAACGAGTAAAGAAGGTCCCTCAACAAGTGCCAAGGGGCTTTTTAGCGACGTACCCCGAGACGAGCTCACGGTGGCACTTATTGATGAAGTCACCAATGGCGGTAAGAAGGCGTTGGAGAAATGGGGGAGATTGAACACAGGTTAACTGAGTTGGTGATGGAACACATCCTCTCTGATCTGGGGTCTTCTCCACCTGGTTTCGACTCTTCTGAGGTTATCCGTGGCTGTAGGGTGATCATATGCGACGATCGACCGTCTCTGGAGTTCCTGAGCAAATGCATTGCTACGATCAGCAATGCTTGGGAGGGTTTAAGCTCATTCCAGCTCGTGATATTCCATGGCGGCCGAGAGCTCGCATTTGGTTGCCTGTTATGAAGGTTCTCCAGACCTTGCCGTGTATGCAGCGGCAGAACCCCACCATGCCTATGAGTGACTGGGCCATAATAAAGGGTCAGCATAAGAGCAGCATGTCTCTACTCCTCTCCATTAATGAAGATTCCGTTAAGGAGCTGGAGAAAACTGAGCACAAATTGAGGTGTGGCGTAAGTTGCGCCAAACTAAAAATTTTCTTGTCATCAGACGAAGAGCCAGACGATTTTCAGGTTGCAAATGGACGATCTGATGTTACAGGAAGAAGTAACAAGCAGGCCTAGAAGACCTTTCAATACTGAAAGTCGTGCAGATTAACCTTAAGCATTATAAGAATGCCTCGGATAATCTTGCCGTGTCCCAAGATGAGGAGGACGTTGACATTTGCATCGTCCAAGAGCCCTGGGCCAGAGGCACTGATATTTTGGGGCTCAAGAACAAAAGCTACAAACTACTATACATTAAGCTATGAGGCAAGCCGAGAACATGTATCTTAGTCAAAAACAATATCAAGGCTTTCCTTTGTCCTCTATTCTGCATATGTGATTTAACAGCCGTAAAAATCGTGTCAACGCGATTAAATACAACACATAACAACATGTATGAGTCGAACAAAAAGAAACAAAACGACAAAAGGAATGTGAAGATTATTGAGGGATGAACAACCAACGTGATCACATGTTAAAAACGAATTTCGAATAAAATTTCACTAAAAACAAAACACAAACGTTATCTTTAATCTTGATTGATGTGTTTATGACAGCTTCAGAAGTGAAATAGTGAATCCGCGTAAGTAGACAAAACAAACGATGAAGGGAAAACAGTACATAAATAAAAAGACGCTACAAGAACGATGTCAAAACGCCGGTGTGTCAAAATCGGGCACGAGAGCTGATTTGATGAAAAGACTGAATTGTAGTGACAACGACAGTACCCTCGAAAGTGAAAACAAGCTACTAAAATCTAAATTGTCTCAAATGGAAAAAACAATTAACGAATTGTCAAAAAAAAAAATTTCCAACCGTCTGGCGTCTCTTCTACACTGCCCGAATTTGCAGCCGCCGGTGAGACGCCAATTTGTTCTTCTTCATACATGACTAATAGACATCAATCAAACGTTCACACATACGAGATGATCACTCACGAGGTTGCTTCGAACATGTTTGATTACGCTCAACTAACACAAACGTATACGAAACCACGAGTTGCTACGTCTCAGCAACAAGGTTGCGTCGGTCCGGTAAGTCACAACTTACAAATGAATGCAGTGAATGCAGTCTCGTCGACACATGTTGCTACGTCTCAGCAACATCAGAATGTTCTGCAACAAACCATGTTTGCTACGCCTGAACAACACATGAACGATCATCAACAGCATATGCATGCTACGTCTCAGCATCACGTAAATGTTCCACAACAATCTTTGTTTCATACGTCACAACATCAGCCAATGTATAAAGCAAACGATCAATATAGAACGATGCAAAATTTGGACACACCGAACTTTAATTTTGAAACTGTTGATCAAGGTAAGCAATTTAATAACGCATACACGAACATGCAAAATCCATACGCAACACATCACTGCTTCCTGAATTTAATCCTTCGGGGGAAAACTCTTTAACCCCTCAACAGTTTATAAATAGAATTGAATTACTCCGGAATGCATACAAATGGGACGATCGCACATTAATATTTGGAGTGCAACAGAAGATGCAAAGTGCTGCCAAGTATTGGGTTGAATCGCTGGATGAAGTTTTTATGTATTGTCTGATTTCGTCAGAAGATTTCTTATAGACTTTCATCACGTCGAGAACGCCGCCGATGTCCATGTTAGAATGGCTAACACAAAGAGGGCTCATAACGAATCCCCGCAAGACTTTTACTACAAAATGTTATCCGTTGGTAAAAGGGGTGAGCTTTCGGACTCAGCAATTGCAAGACATATTATAAATGGTATCAACGATGATGAACTTAAGCGGAAAATATCGAATGAATATGTACGTTGCAATGATTTGCTACGAGACATCCTTACCTATTGTGCCCACAACGAAATAAAACAGCCGATGCCTGTTAAAACCAAAAGTTATTCGAAATCTTCCTTTAATGATTGTGATTCTATTGCAAAGAATCGTGAAAACGAAAAACCAAATACGAAAATTGTAAAATGTTACAATTGTTCGAAGCCGGGGCATATATCAAGTAACTGTCCAGAACCACAACGTAAACCACGATGTTAGATATGCAACCGAACTAACCATGTGACGGCCGATTGCCATGAGAAGCCTAAAAAGTCCGAGGGCATAAACAAAATTGAAAAAAAAAGAAAACGAAATTCTAAAAACTATTTCAGTAAATGGAAGCGAAACGAATTCTTTTGTCGATCCGGGGAGTACGAGCACTCTCATTAGAAAGTCATTTTCTGAAAAGGTTGGTATCGCCCACTTTTGCTCAGTCACGCTAAATGGTTTTGGTGGGGGTAAATATCTCTGCCCACGAAAAATATCAACAAAAACAATAATTGACGAACAGACGTTTGAAATCGACAAGCTTATCGTAGAAGACAGCCTCCTTACCGAAAATGTTTTGTTAGGCAAAGATATCTTATGCCGTAAAGGCAACCGACTTGTTATCGAAGGTGACGATTGCCATATCGAATACATACGTACCATTCAAACGGACGAAGCATATTGCAAGGAAGTTATTAAATCCATGGTATCTAAGTATAACTCTTGCTTTGCTGAAGATGTCTCACATCTGGGCAGGTGTGCCATATCAAAAATGGGCTTACAACTAACGTCAACCGAACCAATCCGAACAAAGCCATACCGACTGGCATTTGCCAAAAGACCTATAGTTTCGAATATAATAACCGAACTATTAGATAACGACATAATTCGCCCGTCAGACTCTCCTTACGCATCTGGTTTAGTTCTAGCCGAAAAGAAAAATGGAGAACACCGACTATGCGTAGACTATCGCCGTCTAAACACAATTACAGTGAAAACACCATTCCCTATGCCAAACTTGGAAGAACAGTTAGCTCAACTCGCTGGGAATGATTTTTTCACTTAACTAGATCTGCGTATGGAGTACCATCAAATTGAGATGGAAGAGTCATCAAAGATGTATACCGCGTTCGTTACAACCGATGGACATTACGCGTACAATCGTATGCCTTTTGGACTTGTAAATGCTTCAGCCGTGTTTCAACGAGTGATAAATAAAATAGTCGGACGGATGAAACCAGGTCAAGTGCTGGCGTATCTGGATGATGTCATCATACCAAGCAAAACAATCGAAGAAGGAACACAACGCCTTGAGAAGTTCCTCAAAATCCTGAGCGAAATTGGACTGACACTAAGCCTAGATAAGTGTAAGTTATTAACACATAAACTAACTTTATCACCAATGACGGAATTACACTAGGGAAACATAAGGTCGAAGCAATCCGAAGGTTCAAACCGCCAACCAAAACGACTGAAGTCCGACGTTTCTTAGGACTCACGGTTTTTTTTTCGTAAATTCGTTGAGCACTATTCGATCATATCAAAACCGATTACACGTCTGCTACGAAAATCAGAAGAGAACCGGTTTATATGGAAAGAAAATCAACAAAGCGCATTGAACGAACTTATCGACAAGCTAAGCAGTATGCCGCTATTCGTTCTATATGATTTCGAAGCTTTTCACGAGGTTCACACGGATGCCTGTGCTATCGGACTGGCACGTGATTTACTTCAATCGAACGACAACAAGTCTTGGCAACCCGTCTGCTATTTCAGCCGCCATTGCATCGATACTGAAAGCAAGTACCACTGTTATGAACTCGAAATTCTAGCTACAACATTTTCGTATCTATGTGTTGGGTAAACATTTTCGTTTAATAACGAATTGCGCCGCAATTGCCAAAGCACGTACTAACAAAGAACTGATACCGAAGATTGCTCGCTGGTGGATCAGTATAATGGACTATGATGTTACTATTGTCCATCGTGAGGGCTCACGGATGTCACATATCGATGCCCTTAGCCGATCTCCGTGTCCTTTTTCAATTGAACTACCGCTCGAAGAAATCGTCCGAATTGTCACAGCTGATGTCAATGATTGGTTTTTAGCCAACTACAGGATGCAACGTTGATACAAATAATTGGTGTCTTAAATGGTCAACGTAACTCTGACCAAGAGAAAGAAATTTTTAACAAATACGAGATTAAACAATACCGCCTATACCGCAAAATGGGCGCTCAATTACGTTTTGTAGTACCGAAAGCAGTTAGATGGAGAATCGTTAAACTCTACCACGATGATTCCAGACACTTTGGTGTCGATAAAACGTTAACCAAAATACAAGAAAAATTCTGGTTTCCGAAAATGCGTAAATATGTCAAAGACTATATCTCATCATGTATCCAGTTCTGTTACAATAAATCGAAAGGTGGGAAAAGAGAGGGATCCTTACACTACGATGATCCAGACCCAATACCGTTCCGCCAAATACATATCGACCATTTGGGGCCGTTTCTTCGCAGCGAACGAGGTAAGACGCACATATTCGCAATTTCCGATCATTCAGTAAATTTTTAATTGTTAAGGCTGTAAAAAACACCAAAACAATGCCAGTCATAAGCGTGCTGAATGAAGTTTCCAGTTATTTTGGTTTACCAAAACGCATCATCTCTGATAGAGGAGCTGCCTATACTTCAAAACAGTTCGAAGAATACTGTAATAATAACCATATTCAACACGTTAAAAACGCTGTAAGAACTCCCCGATCTAACGGGCAAGTTGAACGTGTCAACCAAACGATACTCAATTTCATACGCACTACGAATGAATCTCCTAACGATTGTGATTTGACACTCAGAAATCTTCAGTGGCCCATTAACTCACAACGTAAAGCGATGTCGGGTTTCAACCCAAATGAACTGATATTTGAATTCAAACCAACTGACATCGAGTAGAATCACCTGATCGCCGCCATACATAATGATGATAATAAAAAAAAGAAAACATCAAACGTGAGAAAGCAGTCGCCAACATAGCAATGGAGAGAGCTAAGTGGAAACAACGATTCGATCAAAGAGACGCCAACCCAACTTTGTATGCCAAAGGTGATCTCGTTGTTATAGAAAATGAACCAGCAGGTACCGGTGAATCCCGTGGTCCGTACCAGATAACGAAGGTGCTGGGAAATGATCGCTACGTCATCGAGGATATTCCAGGTATGCAGATTACAGCTCGTAAATATTGCACAGTGTTTGCCCCAGACATAATAAAGCCGTGGTGTTCGAGTATTTCCGACCTTGATGCGAACTCCGATGACGAGAACAGCCGAATCGAGGACGATTCATCATCAGGATTGGCCGAACTGTCAACGCAACAACGCGATTAAATACAACACACAACAACATGTATGAGTCGAACGAAAAGAAACAAAACGACAAAAGCAATGTGAAGATTATTGAGGGATGAACAACTAACGTGACCACATGTTAAAAACGAATTTCGAATAACATTTAACTAAAAACAAAACACAAACGTTATTTTTAATCTTGATTGATGTGTTTATGACAATCGGATGAGAAAGATATGTTGGTAGCATCCGTCTATATGGCACACAACAAGGAGGTAACTCCGGATGAGGTTGCACAGTTAACCGCCAGTGCAACAACCACCAACATTGCCCTACTTCTAGGATGCGACGCCAATGCATGCCATGCGCTATGGAGAAGTACCGAGGATAAGGAACGGAGTGAATAGATTTTTGATTTTATTAGTAGTTCAAATCTGTTAGTTTGCAATAGAGGAAATACACCAACTTTCACATTCCCTAGTACAGCAGACTTCCCGGGATGGGGGAGGTACTAGACATAACTCTTCTGTCGGAGAATTCAGAGGTTCAGGTTGAAAATTGGAGATTGTCCAACAAAAGATCTTTCTCGTATCATAGTTGGATACTTTACAATCTGAATTGGAAAACAAAGGATATTGTTCCATTTAGAAACCCACGCAAGATAAAATGGGAGGTTTTCACAATGGTAGCTAAATCGAAACTTAACTCTGTTAAATACTTAAATATTGACTCCATGCACAAAATTGAAAGGAAAGTTAAACATCTTGAGGTGGCTTTCGGCAAAGCGTACAAGATATCCTGTCCGATTAGAAGGATTCAAAAAAGTTGCACACAGTGTTGGAACGGATAGCTCTCTGTAAGTCAGAGAGAAATCGAGAAAGCTCTTCAACCAGTGTTATAGGGATAGTAACTGGCAAGTATACAATGATTGCCTCAAGAATTACAAAAAGGGCATCAGGAAGGAAGGAATGAATTTTGTAAGTCGATCGAGGCTACTTTTGTCTCAGTAGGACTTGGTAAGATTCTGCCCAAGGAATGAGACCCCAATTTCCTGAAAAAGGAAGACGGAACATGGATGGAATCATCTGCCAAAACACTTGATCTTCTATTTAAAATACACTTCTCTGACTGCAAAGATGTGGCAGCTGGTTCTGAAGTATCCATAAAATTACGGCAATCTTCACAAGACCTTGATTCGATCTTTACAGCTCAGAAGATCAATCAATACTTTTTCGCTTTATAAATGGCATTGATGGAGTTCTCACGATAATGCTACAGAAAGTACAGAATAAGCTAGTCCCTTAGCTAATGATGATTTTTAAGGCATGCATTCATTTTAACCATATACCAATCAGCTGGAAATGAGTCAAAGTACTCTTTATACCAAAGGCAGGGAAAATTGGTCATGAATCCGCAAAAGATTTCAGGCCAATGAGTCTAATGTCGTTCTTCTTGAAGATGATGGAAAGCATATTGGAGCTCCATCTTCGATCTGCTTTTGACAAATTTCCCATCTCGACTTGCCAACACGAGTACCTCAAAATTAGATCCACGGAAACGGCTCTACATGAGCTTGTCCGTACGCAGAGAGAGCGATTTACTGCAAACAAAACTCTCTGGCAGCCTTCTTAGATATAGAGGGCGCTTTCAAAGATATGAGCACACGAGTTATGTTTCCGAACAACCGATTTTAAAAAATAAACTCTTCAGAGTAAATTATATCCACTTTATTCAAAAAATGTCTTAAGACTAATATTATTGAAAAAACCTATTGTACATTATACCTATGATTTTATAAAAATAACTGTTAAACTGTTTGGTTTCGTAAAATGGTATGTAATGTTTTCTTGTTGTAGGAATTGTTTTACATTTATATTATTGAATTCGTTATCAAATATGAACTTCGAAACTCTGCCCTTTACTGCCAAAAATTCGCTGATTTTCTGAACTAATGTACGGCTGTCTCTATCTTGCAATTCAAAACATGTCGCTATCTTAGAGAATTTATCTATAAACATTATAAATGGTTGTTTGCTATTCACATACGAATCTACATGTACTACTTCGTTTGTTATTTTTGGTCTTTCCGTATATGCAAATTTACTTCTCATTGAATTTCCGTGGGTTACGTATATTTGATTTTCTTTTGGTGTTATGTTGGTACTCATGTCCCTCACTTATGCGGAGAAGGTCGGTCGTTTTGAATGGTTAGTTAATTTTTGACAGCTGCTTTGCTTCAGCATCGCGTTAACATTACTCAGGATCTGTTAGACTCGGTCCGCGACCAAATTTGATCCAGAGGGTCATAACTGGTGACGAATCATGGGTTTATGGTTATGACGTGGAGGCATAAGCTCAATCAACCCATTCCATTTAATTTTCTAGAATAGGCAAAAATAAAAGAAGAGCCCAAACACGTGGAAGCAAAACAGCTGTCAAATATTAACTAAACATTCAAAACGACCAACTTTGTCAGCATAAGTGAGGGACATGAGTACCAACATAACGCAACAACAAAATTGAATATACGTTACCCGCGGAAATTCAAAACTCGCGATACTTTTTGAACAAACGTCGTATATCGCAATTGTTAATAATCCTGTGTATCCGGTGTGTGATAGAAAACACGAAAAAAGACGTTTTTGATGTCGGGCGTTTTCTATTTCGTCCAAAAAAACGTAGGTGTGATAGAAACCGCGACGATTTCATTTTTCGAACATTGATGTTCGAATGAACTGCTGATTAAATGCTTTTTGGTTTTTTTAGGGCCGTCTTGAACGTATCGAGTTTGTGGCTATATTTATCGTTTATTTTTCTTTGGATCCTCTTGCTAGTATTTACGCTCAGCCACAGATACCAAGCAAATATTTTAACACTGCTCACTCTGTTTCAGATTACTCACTCTACAAAAACTTAACAAACAAAAATCGTGCATAGTACCCTGCGTTAACACATTTCAAACATGCCAACTTTTACCAATGAGATTATTAAAACTTCTCATTAAACTAATCACTTTATACGCATTTTTTAAAAAAATTAAAACATCACAGCTTCATTACCAAAAAATAAAGTTTATTTTGAGATATAAATTACTTGAATTAAAGACGAATTGGATTCTTCGAAAATGTTAAAATTTATATGCAAGCAGGTTGTTATATTCAGCATTGGTTGGTTTTGATTATTGCGTCTATTTGAGTAATTTTTTAAATGTTTCGTTTCATAATGACGTTTAATATTATATTCTTTGAGAACGGCTATGGTTTCATTGCAAATCAAACATCGTGCCTTCTTAGTGGACTCAGTAACGAAATATTGAAAGTTCCACTCATTTTTGAATGTTCTGCATTGACTGTCTATTTTTTTCTTTTTTTCCATACTAGTAAAGCGCACACAAATCGTTTTTATACTCCATTTACTGTCATCTAGAAGTGAGTGGAATACATCAGAACTTTCTAGATTTAACGACGTTCAACGCGATTTGAGCGCTATCTGTTAGCGATGTATAGAGAGGGTACACTACTTATTTCCAAAGTGACAAAATCATCATGTTATTTTTTGTTCCCATGCTTGTCTTCCACAAAGCGATATAATGGTACAATATTCAAATATCCCTTTGTATTGTATGTATGCATTTGTGTGTACGTCTGCTTGTGCGCTGCAGTCGACTATTCTCTGCTAGCCATGCACCCTGGTCGAGATTGCGTTTTTCTTTGGCATAAAGTCAAAATTTTGATGAATATGTATCTTTTTGTTAACCAAATTTAATTAATTTGAATTTAAAAATGATCTCGGTGCAACCTATTACTTTACTATGGTTGCAAAGTGCACTGTATGATCAGATGTACTGGCAAAATGTTTGTTTTGATTAAAAAATTATTAGTCGCCGACAGCGGGCAAGCTGCAGCGCCAACAACAACATCTACGACCATGTCGGTAGCTATATGTATTAGCGACAAACCGAAAAAATCAGCAAAAGCGGCAAAGGATAGCGCCAGCCGTAGCGCATCCAAGTCAAAAAAGGCAAATCGGAAGCAATGGTCAGGAAGAACCTTTACCAGAAAGCTCGATTCATTCTAAGCAAGATTGCCAAGAATTAGGAGAGTGGGACGGTGCACGAGTTCGACCTCGCGGACAAAGCCAAATACCAGGCCGTGGTGGATGAGTACGAGGAGTACATGGCCACTGACGTGAAACCTATAAAGACACCAGTAAAGGCGACCAAGCGTAATCGGTCACAGGACAAGACCGTTACTAATGCAAGAAAGAGCAAAGTCGCCAAAACAACAAGCAAGGAAGGTCCCTCAACAAGTGCCAAGAGGCTTTTTAGCTACGTACCCCGAGACGACCTCACGGTGGCACTTATTGATGAAGTCACCAATGGCGGTAACAAGGCGTTGGAGAAATGGGGGGAGATTGAACACAGGTTAACTGAGTTGGTGATGGAACACATCCTCTCTGATCTGGGGTCTTCTCCACCTGGTTTCGACTCTTCTGGCACTGACATTCTGGGGCTCAAGAACAAAATGTACAAACTACTGTATACAAAGGTATGTGGCAAGCCCAGAACATGTATTTTAGTAAAAAATAATAACAATTATTTTTTGTTGTCCTCAATTCAGCACAGGTGATTAGACAGCGGTTTAAATCGAAGTGTCTGAGGAAAAAGATATGCTGGATACATCTGCATACATGGCGCACAACAGGGAGGCACCACCGGATGAGGTGATGCAGTTGACCGCCAGAGCAACAACCAAGAACACTGCCCTACTTCTGGGATGCGACGCCAATGCACGCCACACGATATGGGGAAGCACCGAAGACAACGAAAGGGGTGAGTCGCTTTTTGATTTTATTAGTAGTTCAAATTTGTTAGTTTGCAATAGAGGAACTACAACTACCTTTACTTTCCCTAGTAAAGTAGACTTCCCGGGATGGGAGGAGGTACTTGATGTAACTTTCTTGTCAGAGAAATCAGGGGTTCAGGTTGAAAATTGGAGAGTGTCCAACAAAAGAGCTTTCTCTGATCATAGCTAGATACTCTACAATCTGAGTTTGAAGACAAAGGATATTGCACCATTTAGAAACCCACACAAAATAAAATGGGATGTTTTTACGAGGGTAGCTAAATTGAAATCTTACTCTGTTAGATGTTTTAATATTGACTCCAGGGATGAAATTGAGAGAAAGGTAAAACATCTTGAGGAAGCTTTCGGCTTTCTCTCTAAGCTCAGGGAGACAACTAAGAGGTCCTCAACAGTGTTATAAGGATAACAACTGGAAATCATACAAAGAATGCCTCAAGACTTAAAAAAAGCCATCAGGAACGCCGAAAATGACGGATGGAAAGAATTTTGTGAGTCGGTGGAGTCCACTTCTGTCTCAGCAAGGCTTAGTAATGTTCTGTCCAAGGAACGGGTTGACCCCTCTTTCCTTAAAAAAAAAGATTGTACATGGACGGAATCATCTGCTGATATACTTGATCTACTACTTCAAAATCACTTCCCTGACTGCAAAGGTGTGTCAACTGGTTCTAAAGTATTTGTATGTTTGCGGCAATCTTCTCAAGACCTTGACTCGATCTTTACAGATCAGAAGATTTTGTATTCCATCAGTACTTTTCCGCCATACAAATCGCCTGGCATAGACGGGGTTCTCCCGATAATGCTACAGAAGCTACAGAACAGGGTAGTCCCTTGGCTAAGGATGATTTTCAGAACGTGTATTATTTTTAACCACATACCAATTAGCTGAAGAAGAGTTAAGGCAGTCTTCATACCAAGGTTAGGTTAGGTTAGGTAGCTGCATCGCTAAACGAGAGATGCCACTTAGACCGCAAGATGGGTCCGTTGTGAGCCACAGGGGAGGGGCCTAGCTACCTCCCAACCGAATTGAACCATTCGGAGCTTTTGATGAAGCGAACGAGGTTATTTATGCCTAGTTGATATATGTTATCTATACTTGTTAGGAAGGGGGAATCCAAGAAACGTATCCTCCTTCTGGCCAGAGCTGGACATGAGCAGAAGAGGTGCTGGATTGTCTCCAGTTCCTCTTCATTCCTGCAGCTGCGACAGAAATCATGCGTTAAGACTCCCAGTCTAGTTGCATGATTACCTATTAAACAGTGTACTGATAGGGTGCCTATCAGGATTCCTAATTGAGCTCTATCTAGCTTAAAACAAGACAAGGATAGACGCTGATTTAGCTTTGGCCATGTTTGCCTGGCTATTTCACAGGTACTCCATCTATGATTTGTGGAATTTATTAGTGTTTCCCTGGCGATAAGTTTACACGTCGCACTCCATGCCCCTACAGACATGTGGCAGGTTGGTGCTCTCTCTTGTGAGTTCATCAGCCCTGCAATTTCCTGGAATATCCCTGTGACCGGGAACCCAGCACAGGTTTATGCAGAGTTGTAATGCCATCTCATTAAGAGATCGGCGGCAATCTGAGACACTCCTAGATGTTGTATGGGATCTATCCAGGGCTTTTAGGGCAGCCTGGCTGTCTGATAAAATACAAATATCCTTGCCAGATATATTGCTTATCTGCAACCATTTTATGGCTTCATGAATGGCAGTTATTTCCGCCTGAAAAACACTGCAGTGGGCCATTAGTTTAATGGATTTGCAGATTGAGGGCATTTCGCAGTAAATTCCAGACCCTACACCGGTATCCATTTTAGATCCATCTGTGTATATCTTGATCTGGGCACTTTGTGATGGATCACCTTCTAGCCATTCCTGCCGCGTTGGAAACCTTACAGAGAATTTCCTTTCGAAGCAAAAAAGATGACGGGAGGCGATCAAGTAGAGTAGGAATGTTAGTGTAGGAGTTCAGTATGCTTGCGTGTCCATACGAACTCCCTTTCCATTGTGAGCTTGCCTTGAGTCTAATGGCTGAGCATGCCGCTAAGTGTTTGCAGAAAAGATCGATCGGTGGCAGGTGTAAGATGATGTCCAACGCCATAGTTGGCGTAGTTCTTATGACACTACTTATTGCCACCTCCGCCGATCTTTGAACCTTACCGATCATTTCACGGTAAGTTTTCTTCTGCATCGCAGTCCACCAGACAACACTTCCGTAAAGGAGAATGGGTCTGACAACTGATGTATAGAGCCAATATACAGTTTTAGGTTTGATTCCCCAAGTTTTGCCTATTGCTCTTCACACCAAAGGCAGGGAAGATTGGCCATGAATCCGCAAAAGATTTCAGGATAATCAGTCTAACATCGTTCCTTTTGAAGACGATGGAAAGGGTATTGGAGCTCCATCTTCGATCTGCTATTGATAAATATCCCATCTCGACCTGCCAACATGCGTACCTCAAAGGTAGATCCACGGAGTGCGCTCTACACGAGGTAGTCCGCACGGCAGAGAGACCGATTTACTACAAACAATACTCGCTGGCAGCCTACTTAGATATAGAGGGCACTTTCAATAATGTAAGCACGAGTGCTATCCAGGATTCTCTAGCTAGGATTAACGTAAAAGAAGACTTTGTAGAATGGATAGTATATATGCTGAAAACTAGAATAGTACGGTCAGAGCTTAGATAACTCGACTGAAACTAGATATGTCAGTAGAGGGACTCCACAGGGAAGGGATTTTAAATGTATTGGAGAGGACGGAGGCAAAGGTAGTTGCGTATGCAGACGACATTGTGATTATAGTAACAGGGCTGTTTCCTTACGTAATAAGCAAAATCACGTAGGGAGCTCTGGGAAAACTGTTATGGTGGGCCACAGCTTAGTCGTAAAGCAGATGTCACTCTCTCATGGGTTCCCGGCCATAGGAGCATTGAGGGAAATTGAGAAGGCTGACGAACTAGCACCCTTTAGTGCATCTCTTGATTCATCGCTGGCGGAACAAGTTCCGATTCCACTGGCGGTTGTCAAGAGGAGCAACTTCCTGCTTTTCCTTCAGCAGGTTAATAACAGGTGGAAAGATCTCGAATCTTGCAGGGTGGCGCGTGCTACCTGGCCTAAATACAACGAAAATAGGTCTTTTAGACTAATCAACAGAAGACGCAAAGATACCGCAAGGCTCACAGCGGTTTTTACTGGTCACTGGTGTGTTGAAACACACGCGGTGAGACTGGGTATCCCCTACAGGAGCCTTTGTAGGTGTTGTGGTGACGTGGAGGAAGCTGAATCACTCACCCACTTTCTATGTAAATGCCCAGCACTGGCGAGGGCTAGGAACAAGTTCCTGGGCAATTACTTTTTAAGAAAACTCTCGGACTGTTCGGTCACATGTCCGGGTGAACTTCTCAAACACCTAAACTCTACGGGATGGGTTTAGCAATACTGATTGTGTTTGGCGAGGAAGTGGTCTCAAAACGGTACTTAAGTGCTAATTGCGGATTTTTAGTAGACTATACAAGTCAGCCACGGTAACCAACTAACCAGCAGCAGAGTTTGGCTGTGCTTATTTTGATTGCTGTTTCGTTTATTATTTTTTGCAGAGCAGAAGCAGCTTTCGAGTTGGTTGTGCTGAGCTGAGGCAAGCAATAATTTCATTGATGTTTCATTTACTATTTCTGGGCAGAGCAGAAACATAGTGTTTATTTATTTGTTTATTTACTTAATCTCACAAATATTAAAGTACTAAGTTATTCACAAAAGAAGAGAATAAATTGTTTAGATTTTTACAAGTAGTTTTCTACTGAAATATGTACATATTGAAGATATTTTATAATTTAACTAGACGGCCCGGCAAACTTCGTTTTGATGCCGACACAATCGACCAGAAAACAAAACAGCAAAATCAATGTGTTTCTAATGTTTAACTTCGGTCATGTGCCTATTGCCGCTCTCAATCGAAATTTTCATAACGATCGTTATGCTTGGTTTGAAAGAGACACACATTTGCTCTCTTTTGCTTGCGTTTCTGCAACAATAACGAAAACAACACACAATTCAAGAAGTAGCAAAGCATTAAAGACAGAAAAGCTAAATAAAATGTTTGTTTATGCATTTTCCAAATTAATAACAACAACAATTTTGAGAGATACTACGAAATGAGAGGAAAAAATACAACAATAACAACATCCAAAGAAATTTCAAGAAGCAGCACAGCATTAACAACGAAAAAACGTAAAAAACGTTTTGTGCTTAGTTTTGCAATGGTTTTCAAACACTTAATACTAAAAAATAATATACTAAACTTTAAAAATTTAAAAAAATAAGTGTGCAATTTGCTGCATTAAGATTCATTTGTACTTAAAAAAAAAATTAACAATTATTTTGCGGCAAATGAAAAAATGTTAAAAACAATGGTATAAAACTATCTATATTTGGAGAACAGCACCACCTACTGGGCCCAAATGTGATCCCATAGGTAAAAAAAAAAAAATGTGATCAAAATTGGTCCAGCCGTTCTCGAGATACATTTTTATATATATATAGATAGATTGAATATTGATTGATTGAAAAAATTGATCTGAATATCACCATTTTATTATGTGCAGATAAAAAGTTTTTATCTGTTTATGGAATGGTAGAGGATGCGTGTTGTTTTGTTTAATGTATGGATTGCATTAGGTATATGCCTGCTAAATGTTAACTTCTGGTCTAAGTATAAGCCCAGGTATCTTAAGTGGCTCTCCCTTGGAACACTAGTAGTGTCAATTACCAAATTTGAATTTAGAAGATAGCAGGCCTTGCGATTTTTCGTGAAGTAAATGGCTTTTCTCTTACTTGCATTTTAATTTAATTTTCCAAGTTGTGAAATAAATTGCTAAATTATTAAGTGCAACTTGTAATTGATTTTTTACTAATTTAAAATTATCACCAGAGCCGTAGATTGCTGTATCATCAGCAAAGATAGCTGTTTTGCAATTTTCATGTGTATAGGTATTATACAAAATGGGACCAAGCCCAGAACCCTGTGGTACTCCAGCATTTATAGGCTTGCAATTTTAATGACTTCCATCTATAAATACTGAAAATTGTCTTTCACTCAGGAAACTTTCAATAATTTTAATTAGGCATTAAGGAAAATTAGAGTAACACAATTTGTATATTAAGCCCCTATGCTACACTGAATGAAATGCAGCTCGCACATCCAAAGCAACCATATCTATAGATTTTTTAGAACTTAGCTCCTGTTTAATAAACATTTTAAGACTGTACAAAGGGTATATGCAACTAATGCCTAATTAACACTGCTTCAAAATTGTTGCTTTTCCAGCGAACGTTCACACAGTGGTTTCGTATCAAAAAATAGCTGTTTTTTGTTTTGGTTATACATACAAATGGAACGTTGTGGCTAATTGTGATAATTAAAATGGACATTTTGTGAAAAATATATTAATGAGAACAGTTCGCAGTGTATACAAGCCGACATGCCTCTCTAATGGCCAAAACCTCTGCCTAAAAGACCGTGGCCTCTTTAGGTAAGCGAAAGGAGTGGTCTAAGTTTAATTGTGGTGAGTACACTCCTACACCTACACCAAATTTCATCTTTGAACCATCCGTGAAGATTGGAAAGTCAAAATCACTCTGAAAACTGTTTTCTTTCCACTCCATCCTGGTAGGAAATTTTACCTTGAAGTTGTTCTCCATGCTATTATAAGGCACTAAGTAAACGGTTGTTTTCTTGAACATAGTATTTTGAACCGATCGTAGTATCATACTATGTACATACGGTCGCTCTGACCAGCAAACCGTCTCTTTCAGCCTTACCACGCTGTTGCAGACAATCTTTTTAATGTGGCGGTCAATAGGAAGAAGATGTAGCAGTACGTTCAGCGCTACCGTGGTACACCTGCGCATGGCTCCTGTGATTCCTACACAGACCGTTTTCTGCACACTACTTAGTTTGTGCACTATATAACACTTTCCTAGAGCTGGCCACCAAATAATTGCACCATAAGTTAGTATCGGACGTACAATCGTAGTATACATCCATGCTGTTATGTTAAGGCGTAGACCGCATCTCTTTCCAAACAATCTTTTGCAAGAGTAAAAGGCCACACAGGCTTTCTTTGCCTGTAACTGTACACTGGATTTGCAATTTAGTTTTGCGTCCAGCATAACTCTTAAGTATTTGGCCTTGTCTGAAAGATAAAGCTGTTGACCGTTCAGAGTGGGAAGGCGAAAAGTCGGTATTTTAGTCTTCGTTGTGAAAAGTATCAGTTCCGTATTGCTCGGGTTAACGTTTAGTCCACATCCTGTGGCCCACTTTAACAGTTTCCCCAGAGCTCCTTGCGTGATGTTGCTTATCACGCTAGGAAACAGCTCTGATACCATAATCACAACGTCGTCTGCATACGCAACTACCCTTGCCCCCGTCCACTCCGATACATTGAGGATGTTAACTATGACTAAAAGCCAAAAGAGATTACCACACCCTGTAGTGTCCCTCTATTGACATATCTAGTTAGGGTCGAGTTACGTAGCTCTGGCCGTACTATTATAGTTTTCAGCATATTTACTATCCATTCTACAAAGTCTTCTTTTACGTTAATCCTAGCTAGAGAATCCTGGATAGCACTCGTGCTTACATTATTGAAAGTGCCCTCTATATCTAAGAAGGCTGCCAGCGAGTATTGTTTGTAGTGAATCGGTCTCTCTGCCGTGCGGAATACCTCGTGTAGAGCCGTTTCCGTGGATCTACCTTTAAGGTACGCATGTTGGCAGGTCGAGATGGGATATTTATCAATAGCAGATCGAAGATGGAGCTCCAATACTCTTTCCATCGTCTTCAAGAAGAACGATGTTAGACTGATTATCCTGAAATCTTTTGCGGATTCATGGTCAATCTTCCCTGCCTTTGGTATGAAGACTACCTTAACTCTTCTCCAGCTAATTGGTATGTGGTTAAAAATAATACACGCTCTGAAAATCATTCTTAGCCATGTTCTGTAGCTTCTGTAGTATTATCGGGAGAACCCCGTCTATGCCAGGCGATTTGTATGGCGGAAAAGTACTGATGGTATACAAAATCTTCTGATCTGTAAAGATCGAGTCAAGGTCTTGAGAAGATTGCCGCAAACGTACGGATAATTTAGAACCAGTTGACACATCTTTCCAGTCAGGGAAGTGAGTTTGAAGTAGTAGATCAAGTGTATCAGCAGATGATTCCGTCCATGTATCATCTTTTTTTTAAGGGAAGAGGGGTCAACCCATTGGTTATACATAAAAATGGAACGTTGTGGCTAATTGTAGTACTATACTTAAAATGGACATTATGTGAAAAATATATGGTGAGAACAATTCGCAGTGTATGCAAATAATTCTTGCAGCTGCCTTTTTCATTCCTGCTACTTATTTTATTAATATTTAAAAAAAAAATTACAATTTAAAATTTCCTTCAAATTGTTTTACGTCGTGAATGACCAAAAAAGGCGGACATGACCAAAAAATTTGGCAGCACTACTCCAACTTTGCCAGCCCTGGCTGCTGCAATTTTTGCTTTCACTTTTGCAATTTCGTGGGAAATATCCAGTGCGTATGGAGTGGTTAAATATTACTGTTTAATAATTTACAGCATTTTTTGGCAAGTTTTCAATGCAGACATTTGGTATGGAATCAGCACTTGGAGCTTTCTTACTTTTAAGTGAGCGGATTTCGTCATATACTGAGGCAGCGGAAAAACTAGGAATATTGTAGTTTTCAATATTTTCAATCTCTTCAAGTGATGCATTTACTGGCTCAACAGTGTTAGGGTTAGAAAGTGACTCAGCCAGATGGTGCTTTTGCTCAAAAATTCCAGCAAGAAGGTTGCATTTTTCATCCTTAGTGGTATACACCTGGCCATTATAGCGAAAACTTGGAACAAGCAGTTTTTTATTTTTAAATTTTTATAATTTTCCAGAACTGTTTTGAAGAGAGCTGAAGCGTTGATAATATAGTATTCCAATTTTTATTGTTCAACGTAATAAGCTTAGATTTAATTAGTTAAGTCTAGCTTTAAGAATTGGGTGCCTACTTCTAATCAACTACCTCTGTATTGAGTTTCTGTCAGCCATAAGGGCTCTGCTCTGTTCAGGCAAGTAATTTCATATCTCTTATTCCCTTTCCTTTTTGCTGTAGCTTCGTTGATAACCACATATTCAGTAAGAGGCTGCAAATTTACTTCGTTATTTTACTGGAAAAAATGTAAGTAAAGCAAATATTTTTGTGCTGTTGCTATTTTAAAGCAAGCAATTCAAACCCAGAATGAGAATACATACAGAAGTGCGGAATACGATTATAATTATTGCACATGTTCAGTATACAAGTTATTTTAAAGCACTGTTTTAGTAAGTATTTTATTGACATAAAACGTAGTTTTCATATTTACAATGATAGTTGCTTATTTATTTAATTATATTATTGTTATCTTGCGAGCATGTGTGGCGTCGCTGTGAGCTCTGAGGAGAGTCTGATCTTCACACATCAAATCTACGAGATCAAAGCCTCTCGCTTGGCCTGAACATCGAAAGCTTTCGATATCAAAAGTCGATCTCGCGAGAGCTTTGCTTCCACACACTTCTCCCTTACTTAATTTTAAGGTCGTCCTCGTCCTTTGAACCATGATTTAAATTCGAAGGCGCATGGAAGGCGCTAATTTTGTAAGTCATAAAAAGTTGCTTTTTAAGAACTTACTTCAGATTATCTAACAAATAATATTTTAAAAAGTTAAACGAAGAAACACTTAATTTTTTGTGTTTGTTTCTAACAGCAGCCATGCTGTCAATCATAAAGAGGTTATTTCCTTTTAGGAGCATACATGAAGATTTTGAACATTAGATGGTTACCTCCAATGTTACAGTTGATTTCCTAGGCTGTATTCAACTGTAAGTGCGTTGTCGCGTTTATTGATGTTGTGTATGTTATTGGGGGCAACATTATCGGTGGTGTAGCCGTTTAAAGATCTTCTTCAACAAATTGGTTATTTCATCTTGCTGGTGAGGCACCTGTACCCAGTTTGTTTATAGAAGAGCCACCACCACCAGCCGTGTTGCTTCTGAGTTATCCATTAGAATGCTGGTGTTGAGGAACAGTTGGGGTCGTTCATGTCATATGGATGGTGATTCTTTCCTCACAATTACATAGCTGTCTCTTATATTCTACAATACTAAAGTTTAAAATTCTGGGAAATATACAAACATTAATAACAATTAATAAGCTAGTAAAAATACAATGTATTACAAAATAGTCAAGACTAATATATATTGAATTTATTATACAAATAAAATTAACATTTTAATTAATTTCTAATATAATATAAAAATCAATTTGGTAGATTGCTCATTGATCTGGTTTTTATTCTTCTTTCCTTTTCTTTTGTTTTATTATTTTAGTCTTGTTTCTTTGAAAAATCGGGTTACTATTATCCGCTCGTTATGAGAGTCGATGAACTATCGTTGTCCAAACCAGGTGGTAAGACCGAATCTTGAATTGCATATTATATCCCTAATCTATTTAAAGTTGTCCTTGTGGACCACCCTCCCTTTTATGAGGACCGTGGTTCCCAGATCTGCTTGAATCTTTTGTTCTTCACACAGGGGGGTGAGTTTGTCTCCAAGTCGTATATTACGCTTTACCATTACCCGTTCTCCTACGTCGAATACCCTATTCTCTCTGGAGGGATTATTCCGTTCTAACTGGGACTGTTGTGCCTTCATAAAAATAATTTTTATTGTCTCCCTAAGTTCCGGAGAGTCGGTGTTGATTATGTCTACCGGTCTTCTGCTGGTTACTGAAAGAATCGTTTTATTATATTCTACCGTAGCCAACATAACTAGTTCGACTGTGTCATTATCTTTTCCTCTAACTTGAGGCACCTTGCGATTTCTATGAGTGTACTGTGAAACCTCTCGACTTGTCCATTCGACGTACTGTGTGTTTCCTAATTAAAAGACGACTCGTTGCCGCAATATATAGTCTTGGTTTTACTGAAGAAGTTCATTAACTGAACAATGGGGATTTTCACGTCAAGTATCGTTCGAGACTATATCGGTTGGACAATGGTAAATATAGAAAATGCAGGTAATAAAATGTTTTTGGGCCGTAGAGAATATATCGATGTGAAGAAACTGCCCAGTATAGGATGGTAGAGGTGTCACCCCAAGTTCTTACATTTTAGGATGTCTATAATATTTAGCTTTCGTAAAAGTTTCCTACTACCTCGCACGCTAGTTTACCCATATTTGGAAAATAATAGTCGCAGACCAATTTTTTACAGTTCCAAAATTTGGTTGATGGGAAAGATCGCACTTAATCATGTTGATTTTTAAGATATTAAGTGTTGTGTTTTTTGACCAAAAAATATTAAATTCCGCTTCAACGGAAACCGGTCCGGTTCCAAAATGATTTGGTTTCTATAACAGTTGAAAAGTCTGTCAGTTGATTCAATGGTGTAAGTTTTTGACACTTCGCTATGTACCGTGGCTTCATCACTAGAAGTCTCCACTTCGATAGTATGGATGCTTTGTCGTGACAGTGCATCAGCGACGAAATTTTCCCTGCCAGGTTTATAAAATAATTGAGCATTGTGTTCCCCGATGAAGGACTTCCAACGCATTATCTTAGATGTTGCGTTCCGGTCTGAAACCGCAAACGTAAGTGGTTGGTGGTCCGTGTAAATGTTTAAATTCCTAACCCCATAAAGGTAGTTCCTAAGGTTCTTTAAAACCCACACTATTGCTAGCAATTTCCGTTCATTTGTTGCAAAATTTAACTCTCTGCCTTTCAATATCCTTGAGATCACCGTAATGGGTTTCCCATCCTGGGACAAGACTGTCCCTATGCCAAAATACGAAGCATCGGTCATTAGACTGAATGAATTTTTCTAATCTGGATAGAGCAGTAGTACATCCAAGGATGCAAGGGTTTCCCTGAGTTTGTTGAAGACGTGAAGTTGCTCTGGGGTGAGCTCGACCGAGATTCTTTTAGATTTAGTCACGCTAATCCTCCCATTATCTTCCTTCAAAATATCCGTTAAGCGCATTGCTATCGCTGCGAAATCCTTAATGAAGCAACGATAATAGCTTGCCAGGCCCAAAAAGGACCTGAAATTAAACAAAGTGGTTGGTTTTGTATAATTTTGGATCGTATTCACCTTATCGGAACTAGTTTTAATACCGTTTCGGGATACGACAAAACCTAAATATTCCACCTCTTGTTTAAAAAAATTTGATTTTTCGTATATACCCTAATATTAGCTTCATAGCGCTGTTTCACGACCCATGTAATTTGGTTAATGTGATCCTGTTCATTTTCAGAGAATATAATTATTACATCGTACGAAGACAAAGCACGATTTACCAATTTGTTCTCTAAGAACGTCATCGATTGGTCTTTAAAATATGCTTGGAGCGTTCTTAAAGCCAAAGGGAAGTCTACAAATTCATATTTTCCATTAGCTACTGAAAAAGCTGTTTTCTCTCTGCCTTTTTCAGCAAGCAATATCTGATAGAACACTGATTTTAGGTCAAGTGTGGTGAAATATTTGGATTTATTCAAATTTGACAAGATAACTGTTATATTTGGGATTGGATACCTGTCATCTATCGTCTTCTCGATAATCTTCCTGAAATCTTTAACTTGTCGTTTCTTCTTATTGCCTAGTTCGTCGGTGCCTTTCTTATCTACGGCCCATATGGGATTATTATAGGGCAATCTTGATGGGCTAATTATACCATTCTTAAGCAGGGCACTTATTTCTTGGTTTACGAATTCTACCATACCCATCGGATAGGAGTATAGTCTTGAATATATTGACTCTTCGTTTTCGGTACAAATGGTTGCTATAACATTTGTGTTGAATGGGAGGGTCTCATTAGTCTGCGAAAACTCCCGACCAATCCCTCATCATCGACCTGAATTTGCTATCTACCAGTTGAGGTACCTCAACATCCTTTGCTTGTGTAAAGTTAACATTTTCACACTTGTAGAATCTAATTTCCTCTGATCCTACGTTGGTCTTTAATATTTTGTTTTTAAAGTCCAACGTGGCACCCGTCTGCGTTAGCATGTCAAAGCAAAACTGTCGTACCTGTGCCGAAAAGATGGACAAAACACTTTCTATTTACACTA